>JALDNG010000059.1:247500-290000 GCA_024349245.1 Neodontobutis hainanensis
GAAAATCTGGAGACGGCAAACAGGTGAGGCTTAAAGTGTTGTTTTAGAATAACACGCATTAATTGGACCAGGGATTGAGGACACCTGTTGAGTCACGTTCAAGTGTCTCCGGGATTTGTTCAAGAATTGATGGAAAAAGAGCAATAAATAGAGTGAACCTGAAAAGATGTTTCCATTGGAGTGGTACAGGTCGGTCTGGAGGACATTTAGAGGCGTTTTCATTGTCAAAAGGGCCACAAAGCGTCTCAAAGAAAGAGTAATGTACCACTTTGGTAACCCCTCAGCTCTGGTTGCCACAGTGTGGTGTGGTTACATAAAGGTGGAGCTAACCACTGTTGAATTAGAGAATACACAATACTTACTTTCATGGGTAAAAATTAGAATGGAAAGGGAAAGACAAAACAGCAATTTACACAAATAAAGCTTGTTTTGTTCTTGTGATAAACAGTTATATTTCAAGAAGAAACAAGAAGAAATGTACTTTGATTAAATAAACTTAAAGCTAGTGTTCATTAGCAACCTCTGTCCAAGTTCTTGATTATTTGGTTGGGCTACATTTCTACTTTCTACTGGGGTCATCGGAGGTCATTAACAACTTTCAGTGTCATTCAGCGCTTCTTTAACCTGTAAATATTATTTCTGTCCTAAAAGACTTTCTAAAAAGCCCCATGCTGCGTTGTTATGTGAATATGATGATGTCCCAGTCTGTGCATGTTTTCTGAATACAGTGAGGTCTCAGACTCACTGTTACCCAGTCTTGGGTCAAAGATGTCTCCGTATTTTAAATCAAGACTGACCGAGACCACAACTAGTTTACTTGTGCACATTTTTCTTGTGACTGAATGGAAACGGTTATCATGTTGCTCTGCCTTTTCACCAAACACTAACCCTCCATGATTTTCCTCTTGGTCCAAGACTAAACTTGGAACTGTTCCCTGAGGTATCTTTGTCTGGTCTGGGTCTGAATTTGCTCTTGATACGCTTTGGTCCAGGTCATAACTTAGTTTAAGATGAACGTTTAGTCATACAATTTCAGCATCTATTTCACAAAGACTGCATGACCAATACGACAGACATTTACACTTTGCAAGTCAAGATAATAGTGCAATCAGAGCCTTTTTTATCACATCAGTGTGTTGAAATCTGGGAAAGTGAGCTCAATGTATATTTAAATTCAGATTAAAAGTAACTATGGAAAATATGATTATACATTGAATGGTTTTTTGCATCACTAGCTTCAGTTTCTGCGATCTTCAAACTCCATTTGATAGACAACATTTGCATCATTCACTTTTTTTGTGACTTGAAAGTCAGTTGCCTATTGTTTTACTTTTACAGTTTGAGTTACACCGACCGAAATGCGTCAGATTTACTCCACAGAGCAGATTACTGAGTGGAGCCAGCCTGTTATTTCCCCCGTATGAAAGCCGGGTGGGGGGGCGCTTTAGAGTTTACAGCTTGTAATTAAATAAATCTGAGTTAACAGTAGCTTTCATCGCAGACGGACGCCCGCTCCCAAACCACAGCACACACAGCAGCCCCCAACGCAGGAACAATGAGCTGGCACAAACCTGGGAAACATGACTCAGCAGATCCCTCACAAAGACCAGATCTAAGAAATCCATCTAAATCTGTTCTGAGTCAAAGCTAAGATCAGTGACATGTTTATTTAATGTTTAATTGTTGGATATAGTTGGATAATGTATAGGTCAATATGAGATATAGGGCATTGTCTGGATTTGAGCAGTTGCCACGGTAACAGTGTTGAAGATAGGTCTAATGCCGAATTAAACTGACACTACTAAACCATCTGGATAAAACCAGAACTAAACCAGTGTAAATCCAGGATATTAGTTCTGGACTAGGTTAAAGACACTCTAACTTAACCTGGACCAGACCGGTAATAAGCCAAGTAAAAATAAGACTAATAATATTTATAAAGTCTAAACCAGGACTACATTTAGGACTACACAGAAGTGTAACCTAGACTAAATCAGAATCTAGTGCAGGATACAACCTGGACTCAATCTAAGTTCATACCAGAACTAATTCATTCAAGACTAGACTAGGCCTGACCCCAGATAAAACCAGGACTAAATTTGTATTTAACATGACTAAGCAATACTTAAGTTTGACTTGACCCACTTTAAACAAGAACAAACTAGGCCTGGTCCGGACTACAATCAGGATCAAACCAAGACTAATGCAGGATAATAACCAGGACTAAATGGTAAATGGCATGCATTTATATAGCGCTTTCCTGCACCCTTCTCGGGCACCCAAAGCGCTTTACATTGTGCTTCCACTCACCCCATTCACACACATCCACTCCTGGGACAGACAGAGAGGGGGGCTGCCACACAAACGGCGCTCAACCTTCTCCTACCACCACCAAACACACCTCCACAGTCACACACATTCATACCAGTGCTATGGACACTGGGAGCAAGGTGGGTTAAGTGTCTTGCCCAAGGACACAACGACAGCATGAACTGTGGGGAGAGCGGGAATCGAACCTACTACCTTCTGGTTGAAGGACGGCCGCTCTACCACTGAGCCACTAGTGAGTTCAATCATGTCAGACTTGGACTAAACCCTGTAGACTACATTTGAACTTGGACAAAAGGAGACAAAACAAGTGCTTAACTTGGACTAAACTCGGGATTTAATGAGGCTAAACCAGGACTACATTCAGGACTAAAACTAGGACAAAACTAGATATAAACCCAGGACTTAAACTAAGCCCAGACTAGACTACATTCAAGACCACAATTCAAACTTAACTTTGATTAAATAAGTATTAAACCAGGACAAATCCCCAGAACAAACAGACTTTCAGCCTACATAACAGAACAAAACTGAATTCAACCAATACTAAACTTATCTCTAAAATCTCACAAAACCTGAATACTTATTACTAGACAAACTGTCATTTTAGGAGTTCAGTTTTTGTGTTACAAACATTTATAGGCCTGAATAAATTACCTTGAATCCCCTTTAAAGTCTGTCTTAGCTGTGCATATTGGCATAAAATCTAAGCACACGCAGCAGTAAATCATTTATCATTTATCATTATCATTTTGTAGCAGCCGGCAGATATATTTAAAGGATCACAAAAGTATGAATTATGAAAATGATATAAAACAAACTCGGGGCGTGGTTAGTGTATCTGTGGTGTAGCTGGTGGGGTTAGAAACTGGTTAAACTGGTTTAAACTCAGCTCAAGGGGTTTACGCGACAGCTGTAGCTCTCTGTCTCCATCTAGAGGCAGACAGGAGTCATTACAGCTGCTCGGGGCTGGTACCATTAGCACCCTGCTCTCCAGATTCTCAGTAGAGTTTTTAAATGAATATTATTGCAATGTAGATGAAAGATTGTAGATTATTTTAAACATATAAGCAATGCAGGTGGCTTATTGAGTGGAGACACTAGACTTTTGCTAAAGGCCATTTTATTACGTCAGTCACATTGCTGTAGTTTATAGGCTACCTTTTCTACTGTTTGTATGGAAAAGTATAAAGAGGTTAGCTTCCTTTTGCACATAGACAAAAAACAACACTACAAAAACTAATATAAAAATAAAAATAAAAATGCCCATAAATTATTGTAAAGCCGAGGGAGTAATAGGTGGATTTAAAAGAGCGGCCGTCCTTCATAACATCCTGCTCTGTCGTTGTAACACCCCATAACACCCCACATACTGTTGTGTGTCCTTGGGCAGGACACTTAACCCACCTTACCTCCAGTGGTGTTCCAGCTGTAACACTTTGAGTGCCTACAAGGTGGAAAAGCGCTATATGAATAAAAAGAAAAAGTACTATAGTATTTAGTATATATAGTATACTATTGTAATCTATAAGTGTGAACATTTTTAAACAGGGATAAATTGGGTTTAACATGAAACCAGGGTTAACATTATAGTCAGTCTTCCTCGATTTGGTTGCAATAGATGGTAATAACAGGTAATTAGAAATGTTTGTGTAAAAGTACTATAAAATTAAACCAACCAGTCTAAACGCCTTTCAAGAGGCCTGTCTTTTCTTCAGAAGATTTACACATCAACTGACATTTAATCCCGAATAAGACTTAATTACTTACAAATATTAGTACAACATGTAAATATTATGAAGGGCAATGCGTACATCTATATAAAGTAAATGTTTTAAGCATATCCTCTTTGTCTGTTTCTTTGCAGGTCGCTCCTACAGCAGCTGCAGAAGCTACAGTCGTTGATTTCGGGGAAAGTCTTGCCTCGTTCTTGTAAAATAGCCTCCACTCAGACCGGGACCTGCCTCATGGTAAAATATTAGAAGAGGCATATTTACGTACATTTGATATCGTTTTTCTTTTATGGTTATAAGTGTGTTTTCCTTTCTTTCCAGATGGTGGCTCTGTGTTTCGTCCTGGTGCTAGGCTCTTTCTCTCCGTGTGCGTCTCCCCTGTCCCTCCTCTCTCACTCCTCATCCTCGCAGCCTTCATCCCCACAGCTCTCCTCGGCAGAGCTGTACACCAGCAGCCAGGGTACGTCCATAACCCTCAACAGTTGCTAAGTTTACACGATGTTGAGTAATATCAAATGAGTCCCCATGTCTGCAATTATACACATAATACAACGATTTCAGGAGTATTCATTCAGACCATGTTATAAGTGTGTTTGTGTGTGTGTTTTCCAGTGCGCTCCCGCAGCCTGCTCTTCTACAGCGAGGAGGCTCCTTTAGAAGACACCTCAGAGATGTCGGAAAACTCTCCTCAGGTGCACATCACCCGTTACACAGCTGAGCCCAGAAACCAGACGGACGGGCCACAGTCACAACACAGGTAACACTACTGTTTTTTTCAGTGCTTCATTAATAATTACATATTATCTGCATCTATCACTGATGGACTCATATGGTTAGACACAGACAGAATTCAGAGCTTGAATACAAGGACAGGTTCCTACGTGTGGTGCTACAAAACAAAACAGATGTAGGAGGCCTTTTGAGTTAGGAAAGGTAACTTATTCCAGGACGCATACTATTAATACCTTGCTTTAATGCTGGACAAATTAGATCGTTCTGTATCGATTGAAATGCAAGGCTTAAAAGGCTTAAAAGGATTTCCCATTGTTTTATTTTATTTGTCAAATGATTTGTATCAAACTATTTTCTAATTGAGCCCATTTTGTTTTATATCATTCATAGAGATACGAAAGCAGATGTCGCCGAGGTTTTCTGACTGACAAGCCGCCTCCCTCCTCCACTGACCTCTCAACTTTGACCCCAAGACTCATCCTCTGCATATTTACACTGCCGACTGGACGTCTGCAAGTCCTACAACCACTGAGCTTCTCCCTTTTATCTTCAAACATCAGAGATTGTTTCACAAACTCATCTGCACCTGAAAAGACTTAAAAGAAGCCAAATCATTCAAATTTCAATGTGTAACATATTTATGATGCATTTAAAAAAATATATCAGGGCTACAGAAAGCAACATGGAAAAAAACTCAATTTTTTCCAATGATATGCCTTAATATCTGAACACAAAGCTATGTACAGACGTAAAAATGCATTTTCTAAATCAGATAAACCAAGCCAAATTATTAAATAAACCTTTTTTTTTTTAATTTACGACACTCTCAAACACCAAATTCTCTCATTTATTTTATGTATCACAATTGTCATTGCTTATCCTTCTTCACATTCACCAGTGCCTTCAGGTCTGCTTTGTCCCGACTCTTTCCATCTATAAACCTGGTAAACAAACCAAAACCGCTGTTACAGAGAGCCCCGAACGAGGATGGGAAACTATTTTTATGGAAAGTGTGTATGTAATATAATTCCAGCATCAAAAACCGCATATTTATTTATGCAACAAAAAAAAGAAAAAGCATTTGTCTACGTTAGTATGTTTTTTAAATAATTTGTGCAAAACAAAAGAAAAAAAAAAGAAAACTCTCTATAATATATTCCGAGCATTAAAAAAAAGCATATTTATTTGAATGCGCCAAAAAAGAAAGAATATCTGTACGTAGTGTTTTGGATGATGTGAGTTTTACACTAAAGCTAAAACTTCGACGTCGGTTAACTGTAATACAGTGTTTGTGTCGTACTGCTGTCACGTGGAAACCTCCAACACCTACATTTAACGAAATGAGTAGTAGGTTATGTTTTATTTTGAAATGGATGCTCATGTCCAATACAATCACACCTATCTCTCTTTTTGTTGGAGTAAATCAAATTACAACTCTGCAAACAAACTTAACCCATTAAGAATCAAATTCAATCATAATTCACAATCACAAACATCTTTTTTTACTATTTATGGCCATGTACACTTCTAGTCTGACACTGCTGCACCAAAGAGCTTAGTCTTTCATTTAGAAACACAACAAGCCAGCTCTTGGTTTGCAGCAAGTCATAATAGTTTATCACACTATTACATAATGGTAGGATTACAGAAGCTTATCCCATTAGTGCATTATACATCTTTACCATTCTTTATCATTATTTTTTTTTCTCTACACAAAACATACATACTCAATAACTGTGTTAATTACTCTTTTCCACTGCCACTATAGAGTTGGAGCAAGAAAATACATAAAACACTTAATGACAAGCTTCAGAGGTGGCGTCACGTGACAGCAGTGGTACATGTTGTATTTATTTGTGTTTGTAGAAAGTGTGTATATATTAATGAACGAGACCAATCAGGGGACTCCAGACAAACCACTACCCAGTAAATTTAACTATTACCACTATTCTGACTTTATGAAAGAAGATCAGTTCATCCCAAAATAATCAAATTAGCAGCTTTTTTTTTTTTTTTTTTACTTTTATTTCTCCATTGCCCTTTGCAGTGGAAATGGACCAATGTACATAAATGATGACAACTCCATGTGTTGTAAATAACGGCCTTGTTTTTTGTATTGTGCCATATCCCTGGGTTTTAACCTGTGGAAGAAGAAAAAAAGGAAAGGAGACAAATGGAAAAGGGTTGGGTTTTGGAAAAAGAAATGTAAGGGAGGGTTGTTTTTTTTCCCCCACTTGTAAAGAAGACTGGACGACACAGTGGCTAAATGTAGTTTCAACAGATGGATAAAAAGATTTCACTTATAATGAAATAATTTTATGACCAATACAGATATAACCTTAATGCACATTATAAAAGTCCAGGATTTTGTCACTTTAAGAAAACTGTCACACCAGGCCATTTCAATCACTGTAGGCTCACCCTGCTCTATATTCTACTAATACAGTCCTATGTTACAATTAGCCAATATTTTCAGCTCTTCTTAACTTTTGTTAAGCATAATTAAACAAATGCCAGGACTGAAGATAAAAGCAAGACTAGTAGAAATATACAATGACTAAACTACATTTAAACAAGGACAAATCTGAAAAACCAACTAGTTAAATTAGAGCAAAATCTTGTCTACACCAGAGATACCAGAAATAATGCAAAAAAGGATTAAATTAAGACTAAAATGCAGATTAAAACAAGACAAATTCAGAGCTTAAAGTCAAGCCTAAAGCAAGACTAAACCAATTAATTCAGGACTAAGTAATTACCACACATCCCTAGTCTTCCCAAGAATAAAGTCTGAATGAATAAAGCGCTGTATTGTCCATCTGTTTAAACCTTTGGTGCTCTGTTGTCCCGGTCTGTGTATAGCGTCTTGCATGTCTCTCATAAATGACTCTGTATTGTAGTGTAGTCCGTAGAGTAGAAACAGCAAAATATTAAAAAACTGCATCAGCAAAACTGTGTCTTTACACTTTTTTATTCACCTTGTTTTCAGTCTCTCTGGTAAAATAAGTGTGTGAAGTCCCCCGGTTTTTCCCTAAAGCCCAGATCAGCTGAGGTGTTTCAGTATAAGCTCGTTGCGGAGCTCTTCGGCCTCATGGTCCCGCTCTTCGGGCTTCTGTTCGAAGCGTTCGGGCGGCTCCAGTGGGTCGGTTCTTTCCAGAGTCCAGGCGTCAAGTCCAGACTGGAGCGAGGCGTTGTGGAGGACGCAGCAGGCCAAAATGATGGAGGAGCTCTTCTCGGGTGAATACTGACGAGAACAGGGCGAGGTTATGATGAGAAGTCTAGAGGTTTAGAGTGCCTCTCACAAAAGTGGTTCAATAAACACAATGTAAAAGGCACAACCACACAATCACACTTTCTTACTTAGACTAAAATATGTAAAAAAAAGTGTGAAACTATAAAATGTCAATACAATTAACCAAAATACAATGCTTGTGTTTTAAAATAGCACATATTTAACAAACGTTATGAAAACTTACGGTATAAGGAATTATTTAGCGTTATGTTGTTGCTCCTGGTTTGCTTTAATCTAATGATAATTATATGATTTTATCATTGTATTAAACTCAAAACCCTCTAGAGCTGTTTGAAGATGAATAGATGCTAGTATCTCAGCTACAAATAATGTATATGCCAAGAAACATACTATAACGTTTTCAAGAGAAACTAGACCCGGTGCCTCTAAAGACTGACTTGTGTCCAGTCCATAAACTTATTTTTACATTTATTTGGTTTTTTAGTAGAATATATAAATATATCAACTGTACCTGTAGATATCCCTTGGTGCCGTCTAAACATTTGAATCGGGTCTGAATGGCTCTGAACGTTCGGTCGACGATCTCATGAGTTGTGCTGTGGGCCAGATTGTACCGGAAATCGGCTGGGGATTCTGGGTACTCAATGGGGGTCATTAACCATTTCCTGAGAGGGTACCTACAATCACCTGGAAATAAAACATGTTTTTAATATAGCTCTAAAAAAATTATGAAAAAGAGCAAATGATCTGAATGAAGTGATAAAAGTGAGCTTATTGGACATACCAAGCAGCCAACCTTCCTCGGAGTCCTGCATGATTTTGTACACAGCAGATTGTTGAAGAACTTCGAAGTCTTTGAGTCCTCCGGGCCAGTGAGTCTCTGCACTGAGCAGCAGTCCTCTGGCATCACAGACGATCTGACAGCCCACCGAATGGAAACCTTTCCTGTTCACATATGAGGAGTCTTCGCTGTTGGGAGCTTTGATGGCCACCTGCCAATACAAATGACTCTGTGTACTCTGTTTCTTGGTGGACTGCACATTAGGCATAATATGTCACTGCCACTTTAACAGACAAGCTTTTTTTTTTATTGCCGAATTCCCTAAAATTTACTTTTCAGTGCATCAATGCCAGCATTTAAGTCCAAGGGACAGACAGAGTTGATCTTTTGACATGTGCTACAATTTTACAATGAGTGACAGATCTTAATAACAGTGTTTTGAAGTTTATTGAGACAAACCTGAACACAATCTATCACGCCCAGAATTTCTGGGAAACCCGCCACTCTCTGAAACATCTGAAAGGACTGATCTCTGGTTGTCTCATCTCTGTTAAAAACAAAGAAATATCAGTGTGAGAAAGAACAAATACACTCTAAAAGAGGGCAGAAAGGGGTTTGGTTTTATACAGTATTTATAAAAAATAAAATACAATTTTTGTCTACTGTATATTAAGAATTCCTACCTGTTGAATGTGATAAACTGAGAAGCCTTTTCTATTAGGGCTTTGGTGACATTGGACACGCATCTTGACATCGAGGCCTGGCTGATGCCGATTGTGTCTCCCATCGACGTCTGGAAAGAGCCTGACGTGTAAAAGCCCAGAGCGGCCAACACCTGAACCTCTGGACTGATGGCTCTGGATCGCTGTGTGCGTCGAGAAAGGCCCTATGACAACAGAGTATTATTGTAAATTCTGGTCAACCCACCACACATTGTAAACAACTAGTCAAGTTAGTGTTGAACTTACTTCTCTTAATAACTCCACCAAATACAATATAAAGGTCCTGGGAAAGCCAAAGTTTGTGACTAGGAAGTTATCTGACACAGTGTCCAGGTTAAAGCGGTCCATTGTCTTCTGTCCTCGCCCATGAAGCAGCAGGTCACAGTCGAGGATAGCTATTGGGATGGCCATGCTGACAACCCTGAAACATAATAGAAAAAGTATTCTAACACTAGTACAGTATTTGTGTTACAAGCCAATGAGATAAATTGTACATTAAACAAAACCTGTATATTCAGATACACACAAATTAGTTTATCTCTGCTACTGCCTATAGTTGTTGCATTATACTGTATATAGTATGTAGCTTATTACCCTATATATAATCACACTATTTGGTCATTATTTTTATTTAAGTAATTTTACTTTTACATTCTTAGATTCCAGTCTGTTTTATTGTGGTCTCCAGACTAGGAACAAACACTTACTGTAAATGGTTGGGCTTGGCTTAATAAATTGAGCAAAAGTGCTAATTTGCTAAATCGCAGCATGCAAGGATGCAAATGTTTCTAGTTCATAGGAGCTCAGATATCACCGGAGCCAGTTTTACACTACTTTCTCCCCAAAACGTCGTAAAGAAAGCTTGCAAAGTCAATCAAGAATGTGACTAGCTGGCTAGCGGCTAACGAACCAAAACAATCTCAAGGTACAGGGTACAGTCAGCAAGCAACGTACACCCGCAGATTCAACACATTTTGTTGGGTCAATTTAAGATATTATTATCCGTTCCTTTGTAGAAAATCCATAAACATTTGTTTATTTTGATAGTTCTGTAAATCTTTCAAAACCTATTTTGGCTTTCAATTCAAGTTCAGCTCTTACACGTACTGAAAGTGCGAACGCAAACGCTCTGCCACCCAAACAAACACAAGATAAACAGTACAGTGGCACAGCTGCTGTTTTCGTTGAGTAAATGTGTAATTATTAGCGTTTACATTCATGTGAACTCTGCTGTTGAATGTTAATGACGCCTAGCTCACCAATACCTCACTAAAGCTGCATTAACGAGAAAACAACTAATGTAAGTGTTCGTGCTTATACGTTAAGATAAAGTGCGTGTATGTTAGCTGGGTAGCATTAGCAGCACATGCTAACGTTCTAACCAATGACTCACCTCTAACGCGATTCCTTAACAAACCAAATATCGGGAATATCTTACAACTACACGACTTTATTTCTAAATTATGACGTTTCTACCTTATGTTTTGTTCATTTCAACGTAGTTGTCAGCACTGTGTAGTTTTGATTTACCTCCAAATGTTATCAAGATGAATTCTTGTCGATGTCAAGGCCTTATTTGCTAAAAAAAAACGGTTAATTAAGAACAACGTAAAGTAGGTGTTGTAATCCCTTTATACTGCTAGTTCAAGGAATACAATAAAATTCAACGTTGTAGGGTCACATCAATGGGCTCCGGTGCAAACTATTAATTATAGAAACCTACATTTTACAATTATGTCATGTAAAATGAATATTTGGCGTGCCCATTCATGCTTTTTAATTTGCTTTTGTTCATGTTGTTTTTGCGTCTTTTTTTATGCTATTGTAAATTTAACTTTAATTGCATTTGTCAGGTTCTGGGTACAACATGGAGGGTGACCTGAGTCCACAGGATAAAAAAGACTTAGACAAGTTCATTAAGTTCTTTGCCTTGAAGGTGAGTATTTAATTTTTGGGGACAGTAAATGCAATTTTTAACTGGGTTTACACTTGCCCATACCCTGGAAAAGTAACATGTTCAAAATATGACCTACACAATGCAATTTAACTGACTTATGACTTTAAATTGAAGTAGTATTACTCTATTCTTTTTCTTAAAAAAAATAAAAATGTTTTTAGACTGTCCAGGTGATAGTTCAGGCTCGACTCGGTGAGAAGATATGCACTCACTCGTCTTCATCACCGACAGGCTCTGATTGGGTAAGTCCTTTCAAACAGACATTGACATTTGAAGCATTTATTTACATTTTTTATTTGTTAATGTCTATATATTTGAATATTTCGCTTCAGTTTAATTTGGCCATCAAAGACATTCCAGAGGTGACACATGAAGCTAAAAAAGCCCTGGCCGGACAACTCCCGGGCATTGGACGCTCGATGTGCGTGGAAATTTCTCTTAAGACATCAGAGGTAATAGTTGGATCCATGAATCATCTCATTAAGACATTGATTACAGTACTATTTAACAGATAAAGAGAGTAAGTACACTTTTCAATAATAGTGAGCTTAATGATTTTTTTTTTTGTCAGGGCGACTCGATGGAGCTTGAGACTTGGTGCCTAGAGATGAATGAGAAGTGAGTGGATTTTGTGATAGGGCTATTAATAGGTATAGTTTTATCATTACAATGAATAATTCCTGTGAGAAACCCTGCAATCATTGTGTTATCTTTCCTACAGGTGTGATAAAGACATTAAAGTGTCCTACACAGTTTATAATCGTCTGTCTGTGCTCCTGAAGTCGCTGTTAGCCATCACCAGAGTGACCCCTGCCTACAAACTGTCCAGAAAACAGGGCCACGACTATGTCATATTGTACAGGTCAATGGGGTGGAGGCATTTAACTCACTTTACAACTAAAAATAGGCAACTAAATGGTCAATAAAGTTTTTACATAAATATCATTGATTAATCCAATTTTTCTGGGAGCATAAAAATAGTGCAAGAAAAGGAATAATATGTCACAATCAGTACTGATACGGTTACTGTAAGAAGGCTGTAAAGAAAATAACACAAACTGCTAAGCAATTATCAAATTTGTAACATAATGTGTCAGTTCGAGGTATTTTAACTGGTTTAAACTAACATGTCTGATGCTGTTTCTCTTCTAGAATTTATTTTGGTGAAGTCCAGCTCAGTGGATTAGGAGAAGGTAAGGCTGTGAGAATGAATGGTTATTATTGACTAAATTATTATTACTATTCGTAGTATTTATAAGTAAAGTGTTAAATTGCCTTGTGATTCTTTTGTCATTAGGTTTTCAGACTGTACGAGTTGGTGTTGTTGGGACACCTGTTGGCACTATCACGCTCTCTTGTGCTTATCGCACCAACCTGGCGTTCATGTCCAACCGGTAAATCACAAATCAGCTTGTGCTTTAACATTCATCAAAACTTCTGACTCTTAGTCGGAGTTTCCACCTAGAATAGAGTCATGAGAAAGGAATGGGAAATAGAATATTACATAAAAACATGATTGATAACCTCTCAGATAACTATTGTATATAGTATTTGGACACATATCTGTTGTAGATAACCCTCTGATACCCTCTTTCCTCTGCAGACAGTCGGAGCGCTCGGCTCCCATTATGGGGATAATTGTGGATCACTTTGTGGATGGTCCGTGCAGTGGCCAGCGGCCTGCAAACATGGGACATCCCTGCAACTATCGGTAACTGTCAGCCCGTACTACCTTATTTGAACAAAGTAATGCAAAATAGTTTGAAACACAAAGAAAAAAAATGGAACCAAAACTTTATTCTCATAAGCTTTGTGGTTCTAGTTAGAGTCAGTGTCTTAATAGTGTTTGCTTTGTGAATGAAAAGTGCTGCATTTTGTAGAAAGGTTTTCATCAAGTGAGTCATGGTAGAATAGATCACAATGTGACCTGTTTGTGTTTTCGCCTCTCAGACCTCCTGATGATGAAGACAGTGGTCCGTTTGCAGGAGTCCAGGACTCACAGGAAGTGTGCACCACCTCGTTCTCTACCTCCCCTCCCTCTCAGGTACCACCCACCTGTCCAGCTCACGGATGTATTATAAGAACTAGATATGGTATGGCCTTCTTTTTCGGTCGTCAATTCTTGCCTGTGTCAAAGCCCTTTCCTTTAAACAATGAAGCTAAATGAATGAAACAGTAACACCAATGCCATTAAAATTCTACCAAATTGGACGGCATTCTTTATTTGGAAAAACTGTATTTTCCTTAGTTTTATTTAGAGTTATAACTAGACTACTGTGATATTTCCCCTGAAAGTTATTGTACCTTTTTAAAATCTCTCATTGTCTACAAATGATTCCATTGTAATAACCAAAGATTGCCAGGATTTGTCTACCGTATAGGTTTTATAAAACTTTTATGGTCCAGCCCCATTTCTTCTTTAACTGCTTCTTCTCGTTTTCTGCATGTGTTTATGTCTCTCTTTTCTCTCACTTTCTTCTTTCCTGCTGTTTACCTCAGTGCATTTGTACCCTGAGTCCTTCTCCTTCCAAACTGTCTAAGCCCCTCCCCCTGGACAGTCTCCCACTCCCATTGGCTCCTGGACTTGCCACTCACAATGTGAGTCGACCCCTGTCTGCTGTGCTTAAACTGGCACCTTTTTCTTTTCAAAAGCTAAATTAAGAATGTTTTTCACATGCCAAGGTCATTAGATCAAAACAAGCCCCTGTTCATCTGTTTGAATGTTTTTTAAGTAGAAAGGTTTATAAAGTTTTTTTTTTTTTTTTTTTTTTTACTATGGAAGAGCACTTAAATGTTAAATGACACTACAAATCCAGCTAAAGTCATATTTAATGCTTAGCACATGTAACAATGTCAGGCATTTAAAGTACTGTATAATCTAAATTCTTAGTCCTAAAATAGGAGTTAAAGCACTGTAGTCCTATGAGAAAAGGCACATGTCACACAATTCTTTAAAGAAATGGAAATTTAAGTGTTAGACCCCACAGCATTTAACAGCATTTTGCTTAAGCACAATTTTATTATAGGTCTTCCTTTTGTTTTTACCTCAACCAGAACAAGTCTCTGTGACATCTGTTTCATGTGCTGTCTGTTTGTAGATGTACAGCTCCAGGATGTGTTACCAGGCTCCTGTTATCACTGGACCTACAGAAATGTGTCACCCTGCTGTCAACACAAACCAGGTAACAACCCAGTTACAGTAAAAAAAAAAATGAATGAAATATTGTTACACCTATTGTGCTGGTCTCTTTCCAGGCGTTGCATGCTGGGAAAGAGGGGGGTGGCGTTGTGTTGGTTCCCACTCAGCCGGCACATGGGACAGACACCCATCGCACTGTAGAGCAGGTCCCGAACACATCGAGCAGCAGGTAACCCTTACTTTTGGAAAGTTCACATTAGACCAGCTATAATCGTATAGCTTTTTCTTTTTTTGTCCCAGTGGAGACGAGGGCTTGTCTCACAGCGGAGATGGACAAAGGAGTGTCTCTCCATTAGATCCTGTCGAGTCTTTATCTGCCTTCACCAGAAAAGTTGGGGCATTTGTCAATAAACCCAACACACAGGTAAAAGGCTTTTGTTAGGCTTAGAACACCCTCTGACGGCCAAAATGTCTTTAATAATTTTTTCTCACGGGTGTCAAAATGTTTTGCAAAGGCCACATTTGAAAATTTCAAAGGGCCAAACAGTTTGAACAAGTTTGAACAAGTTTTAATTGAATTTGAACCAGTTTTAGTTGAATTCGAACCTGTTTTGTATAAAGCTGACGTTGGGACCATAAACAATACATTTTATCTCTGTGGGCCCGGGGGCTGGACTTGTCTCTTATATCACAACAAAATTTTTTAGTTATGCTAGAAAATCTTTTTACTGTAATTACCATAATAACTTGATACGTATATTATAATCCTGATTTGTGTGAAATGTTGAAGGTCACGGCCTCCAGTCTTGACCTGCCGTTTGCTGACTTCGCCCCCAGAGGCCTGGACCCTGAGGAGAACGACCGCATGGTACATTTCATCCTCTTTAACTTAAACCTATAAAACATGCTCCCTGAATGTAATCTGACGTGTGTTGTTTAAGGTACAGCCCCCAGACTCGCCGTCCTGCCCCTCTCCGCTCCAGGCCAGTCTCCATTCACAAGGCTCAGAGGGCTCGGGACAACAAGACGACTTTGTCATGGTTGACTTTGTATGCATGACTTTTAACATAATACTCTTGTACAAATAGTTAAAATGAAATCTATAATAGACATTGACAGCAAGAAATTAAGTTTGTTTTCCTTATGTAGCGACCAGCTTTCTCTAAAGACGATCTGTTGCCGATGGACCTGGGCACTTTTTACAGAGAGTTTCAAAACCCTCCGCAACTCGCCAGCCTCTCTCTTCACATCAGCTCCCAGTCCATGGCTGACGACCTGGTGGGTTCACCCACATATTTTACGAGGCCATGTTCAAACAATGTGGCACTGACTCTTGATTTTATTTCTCTTCAGGACTCTTTGCCGGAGAAACTGGCTGTCTACGAGAAAAACATAGATGAGTTTGATGCTTTTGTGGACATGCTGCAGTAGTTCATGGCACATAAGACATTTAACACACAAAAATTGCAACAGAAGCTACTGGAGGCTGTGTAGATGTGTTTTGAGAAACAAAGAAAAAACAAAAACATTGTTTCCCTCATTTCTGACCTGTCCACCTCATTGTATAGAGACCATTCACTGTAAATATGGCACCATCCCTATTAAATTGGCACAAACCACAAAATTTGGTTTCCTTAGTGAACCATTAAAATCAAATGGTAAAGGTCCACTGAGCACCGTTCAGAAATAAAACTACACTACTGTGACAAAGCCTCAATATTGTTACTTCATTCAGAAATGTTTAAGCACATTTTATAGCTTATGTTTGATACTCACAGCAAAAATCAAGTGATGTTTTAGAGCACCCTCCCTCATTCGTCCAATAGCGCATCTCTTAAACTATAAAACACTTTCATTTACCAAACCATAACATGCTTAAACAAGTGTGAAGGTTATTGGTGTGGTATGATCAGGCCTTTGGTTTCCCGGCTGGTCTGGGATTTCAAATGCCAAAGTGAATAAATAACTCATTTTAAAAACACTATGTAACTTTAAGCCCTAGAACCAGTTGAATTTCAATGATATTAGTGTCCAGTCATCTAGCAACTTTGAGAAACTCTGTACAACGCTAAAGGAAAAGAGATTTAGTCCTGCGCTTGTATATTTTTGTAAAAAAGGTTGAGAAACATTACCAAATATTTACATGTTGATTTCTGTCCACAACTTTTTGAATCTTTACTTTGCCGTTTTAGTTGTCCTAATAAAGCATGACTGCTCTGATCTACTTCCAATAATTTTCTAGTATCCATTTCATTAACTGGGTTTAGACAATAGTTGAGCAGGTACTGAGCTGGATGTACTATCAAGTAGCCATAGAATGTCTGTTTTTAACGCTACTGTTGTCATTAACCATTGTCCAAAAATAAAAGTACAGGGCATTTAGACATTAAACCTATGGCTTTAAATGTTACTCTAACTTTCAGATTAAGTTGTAATGTAAATTGACATCTTAGAAACTAGACATTTAAAGCACCATGAACTCTTGAAGGAGCCATTACAACACAGAAACACTCCCACATGACTAAATTAATCTTGTGAAAGTCCCATTGACACCCCTCCCACAGGGTTCCTTTAAACACTCTACAAATAAATAGAACCAGGTCTTTTCACAAATGGAATTTATTGTGGTTATCAATTCCAGCACATATCTGCAGGATCATAAAGGGCTGAGAAACCAGACCAGAGTTAAAGAGTACGTAGCATTTCATTTACACCCTACTTTATATTTTCCACTTTATAACAATGTCTACAGAGATTCAGCCCTTTCCAAAGCGATACGCTACGTTTGGGCCGAGAACCATTGAAAAGTCACCTTCAAACTCTTTTCTTCAGGAGGCTTTTACTCCCAGACGACGATGTCTTTCCTAACTAGTTATAACGTCTAAGAGTTAGCCGCTTAAACATGCCGTTATGTCAAACGCATAACGAGGGAAAAAAAAAAAAAAGAGAGAAAATAATTGAATTCACAGGAGACAGGTAGCGGTCGCCCAGTGTGCATTTCCACCTCATTCGATTGCTTAGTTCACTCAAAATGTCCCCCTTCCCCCCCCGTCAAGTAGAACCGTCCAATGTCAGATCTGGAGTTGTGGAGGAATGGCTGGAGAAAGGTCCAAATCGAAGAGGCTGGGATACACGCCTCCAGTTTCTTCCCTGTTCATGTACAAGAAAAACAGATGGGCCAATGTCCTCCAAAAATGGGGTGGGGTGTTAGAAGATGGGTGAAGTCCCGTAAACCAGAACAGGAGAGGGTAAAAATAAAATAAAAACTGAAGAGGCGTTTTCCCAAGAGAGCAGGAGGTGAGTTTAGAAGACGAGCTCAAGCAGTGTTCAGGAGGTCCTGTATGGCTTTCTGCTGCGTCTCGTTTAGCGTCGATACACACTGTGTCCATAATCCCGAAGACACCTGGAAAATAGTGAGCGAGATTAGGAATTACAAATCTTTTGTAAGCACAAAGTCCATTCTGGAATATATGGTCTCTTTAAACAAAGAGGGATCACAGAGGGGCATCTACCCTTTTAGAAATGTGCTAGACATTTACAATTACAAACTGCACAGTCATTTGAGTTTATCAATTTAAGAATGTACTCAAGACATGCAAGCTCTCATCGTTTTGAGGCCTCAATACTTTTGGGGACCCTTCTAAATTAATTCCCATGAAGCTTCTCCTTCTAAAGCAGTATTAAAAAAAATTAAAATATAAACCTGACCTGAACTTGACGAATGACATTTGCCAGCCTCTTGCTGCAAGCGTCCTCACATTTAATGGATTCACTGGCAACGCCATCCGCAATAATAAGGAAGATTTTAGGAAGATTAGCATTGTCCGGGCCCAGAACGATGGGATTGTTGCTGTGGACAGAAAATGGGCCTCAGTTCGGCAGACACTTATTTTTAGTGCATTTTAACTTTTTCTTGATTGCTCTGTACCGAGTTTTTACCTTTCAATGAGGTCGCAGAGGAAGTCGAACGTGTGCACCGCCTCTTCCTTGTCTTCGTTGAGTGGCAGCCAGCCCAGCCAATGGGGAAGCACTTCATTAACGTTGACCCACTCGGGCTGGAAACGCATGACTTTACCAACGGCAGAGATGCAGTTTTCTGTGGCGTTAACGTTTTCTTTGGAGTGAGAGTCCGGGGCTTGGATCACACCGACGAGTCTCGGGATGGCCTCTGAAAAACAGACACGTAGCCGTTACTGTATACTCCATTCATTTCAACCCCTTGTGGCCCTGGTGTCATACCTGTGCAGAACTTGCAGTAGTTGGCTCCTCCAAACTGAGCCATAACGCCGACTCCATAAGCGGCCGCCTGTCGTACCTCGGGGACTTGGTCGGTCAAGGACTGCAGCATCGGGCCCAGGAAGTAGTCTGCGTATTTAAAAGACGAGGGGCTGCAGTGCTCCACTACGTCGTCGAAAATGCACAGACCCCACTGTCTGTCAGCCCATGGTCTCTCAGGTCTCTGGAGGATCAAACCAAATTCTTTAACAAAATATGGAAAAAGTACCAGCACTTGTATCGTGACCTTCATAAAAGCACAACCAATTTGTATTGATTGGGAAACCGATACAAGACTACAAGCTTGATTTAACTACTGTATTAAACTGTCTCCATCTAGTGGCTGAATAAACTTACCAACAGCTCAATGATAAGTGGCAGCAGCTGTTCAAACCAGGGCAGGACATTTTCTTTGTGACTACTGAAGATCGAGTGGAGGATGTCTGAAACTTTTGTTAAAATGTACACGTCGTTTTCATCCTAAAACAGACGACATTAGGTTTTCGAAACTGGGACAAAGTGAGTGTTGAAAATAACAGTTTCAAAAGACGTATACCTCATCCTGTAACGTCTCCTCCACCTGCTCGTCATAGTCTTCGTCCTCTCGTTTGTCTGTGAAACAGAAAATATTCAGATTTAACACTTATTTGTTTTCATTTATTTTTATACAGGCTCAGGAAAATGAGGAATATTAGAGGCAGTCTTTATCCCCACCTTGTCGAAGCCTCTGGTTTTTAAAATGCTCGTCCAGTTTTCCTTTGAGGATGCCGCCCAGCTCCTCCAACTGGACCTTCTCGATACAGCCATCTCCCATCAGCTCAATGCATTTGGCAAAGGAGTGCATGATCTCCGACAGGACGTCAGAGTCGGGCTCGGTGCCGATGGCTTTGACAAGAGGGTCACACATGAACTTCCACATGTCGGACAGGTACTGGGGGCCCCGGACCTGTGCACACTCCAGCAACAGCGGCATGGACTCTGCTGCGGCCACTCGGACACGTGCAAGGGTCAAGGACAACAGAGACGTTCTTTACAGACGACTGGTTACACTAAGGCTTGGGGGATTCAGGTTTCTACAAAGTTTAGGCTGCACCAAAGGATATCATCGTGGAAATAAAACTTGAGCAGGGGAACCATCAGCTTTGCCACCTCCTCTGCGTACTCTACAAAACCTTCCTTTAACTCTTTGGCATAACAGACCTGCAAAACAGGCAACTTGCAAGTCTCAACACCTGGACTAAATAAATAAACTGAAATAAACCCCTTCTTTTAAAAGAACTGATTTGCCCAAAAATTTAACACACCAGCATCTGGCAGGCAGTGGCCTTCTCTTCCAGACCAGCCGTCTTAATGCCAAAGCTCTGCTGGTCTCCCAGGTTCACAAACTCCCAGCCGTCGTCTTCCGAGATGCTCTCCATGTCCTGAGCTACAAGACGGATACGTTCTTCAAGTGAACTGCATCTATAGACCTTAGACTTTCATCCTTTTAGCTATTGTAACTTACTGTCGAGCAGCGCCACCTCAGGTTTGATGGAGGCAGTCCTCATCAGTGGGCCCATTACCACAGGAAGATACTGCTGGAACTCCTTTCCCAGGATCTTGCACATGCGCGCCCAAGCTGAGATCATGTAGGATGTCTAAACCACAATTTAAAAAAAAAAAAAAAAAAACTTTTTTTTTTTTTTTTTAAGTTTTAAATGATTGTACACAAAGCCACAAAAAAGTCAACATGTTACCTGAGGGTCATCGTCCTCCAGGTCATTGAAGTCTGTCTGGGTTTTGAGAAGCAACTGCATCACTGCTGCAGCGTCTGACAGGAACTAAAGATATTGGACAAATGACATTTCAGATACAGTATTTTCTTTATTCCTCTTAATATTGGGAAAAAGGCAGCATTAAGGAAGAGAAGTTATAGCCGTACCTTCTCTTTGCCAACAGCCAGACCGATGAGGCTGATGCACTCGATGGTTTTACCGCGCAACAAACGGAGCTCCTTCTGCACAGCGTTCTCCACAATGTTTTTGAGCGACGGCATGAACAGGTCGTAGTATGGCACAAACTTCTCCTCTGCGGTGTCAGCCACAGACGCAATGGACGTCACCACCTGCTCCAACACCAGCTTGGTTCCCTTCTGGATCAGCTAAAGTAGAAGAAACACTTTGCTATTGCTAAATTGTGTGCGTTTGGTGCAGTTAGCCATTCTGATTCTTGATATTTGTAAAAAAATAAAATAAAATAAAAAAAAAAAAAACCCACATACCTCTTGGAGTTTGGCCTGCATTATGGCACACAAATGCTGTACTAAACTGTCCAGATATGGGATGAGCAGGGATTTGGGACAGTCCTCAGTAAAGTTAATGAGAGCAGCAGCAGCATGAGCCTGGACTCTAGGGTTGCCCTGGTCCTTCATGGTTTCCAGCAGAGCGACAATCACCTAACATCAAGAAATTAAATTGTGTGTTTGAAAAAATAAAATAAAGTAAGGTTGGAATAAGATGAGTGCAGACATTACCTTATCGTGGAATTTCTTTTGGAAAGTGGGAGCAAAGTCTGTGGCCATCTGTCCAATAGCGTTACAGGCAGCGTAACGAACTCGAGGGTGCTACAAAACAAGAGACAAAAACATCAGCATTTAACATAAAAGTCCTACATTTCTATCAAGTATTATCAGATTTAATTTGTGTTCAAAATGTCTCTTACTGGATCAGCACAAAAGCGGAGCACCACACAAACAATCTCACTCAGGATGGTCTCCATTTGTTGGTGGCAGCCTTCTCCAATGGCCGACAGTGCCATGAGCCCAGCGTGTCGGTACTTCCAGTCAGCTGAACAACATATGACAGGATTAATCTCGTCAACTAAACATATTTCAAAGCCTGGCATTATTGTTTGACTTACGGTTCTGCAGCATTTGCATGATGTGTTGTTTAATCATGGGTAAGATAATCTTTCCTCCGAGTCCACAGGCAATTCTGTCTAGCGCGCTCTCCCCAGCCACAGCATTACTGAACCAACCAAAGAAGATGTAAAGGTCAAACACAATCTAAAACAAAATAAGTCTTACTTTGGCTCATGGCACAAGTTTATACTATACCTGTCAAAGTCATCGTCTTCGAGCTCATCTGCCATGGCCCACTCATCGTCCTCCTCTAGATCCACCATCATGGTCAGCATCTGGGGAACTGCACCACGGCCCACTTTAGAAAACACTTGTCTACACCAGAAACTGTAGTAAGACCTCCATCACTAGCCCCTCACCACTCTGAGCCACAATGGCCTGGTGCTTCCTCAACATGGCGGCCGCCGTCTCTGATAACGTGACAATTACCTCCAAAGCCAGCTGCCTCTGCATGTTGGACAGGTTGGTTTCTGCACAAAGCTGAGAAATAAATGAAAATTTAGAACCTTTAGAAAACACTATTTAACCTTCGGAGGGAATTTTTTTCCAGTTAATCCCCTCCGTATTTAAACTTTGAATAGTTACTCACCTTGAGACAAAGCTGTAGTGTTGCTTCCAGGTTGGGTCTCAGATATTTTGGCGCCGTGTCGGCAATCTCCACTAAAGACTTGAGCACAGAGTCATCTCCCTGGTAGCACGAATCATTCACTGACTGCAGAAAAAGAAAAACAATGTTCAGTTTAAAAAAAATTAAGAAATCTGTCATTCTTAAAAAAAAAAAAAAAACTTGTAATCAAGTGTATGCTTGCTGTCTGACACTTGCTCATATCCAAGTTAAAATATAGAGAGCATCTTACCTGTAAGATGCCTGGGAGCAGGTCTGCAAAGTGTTTGAGGAGCACTGTGTTGCCCTCATTTGCCAAGACGAATGAAGCCGCAGCCCGAGAGGCCAAAGTACGGATCTGATAAAAGAACAGTGTGATGACAGTTAGCTTCTCCTTCACTAAGAAGGAAGCCGTTTTAATTGTGTTGCAATATTCTGATGCATTACTTGTGGGTTGGCTTGATCCTGCATGCACTGGACAAGCATTCGTTTGATGACGTCTAAATAATGCTGCTGCTGGTTACCAAAGATCCCCGGGAAGTTCCTGAAGAGACAAGACAGGCAATTATGTTATTGCAGAATAAATAGATTTTGTCCTCCATTTTCATTGCATAATCATACATCACTTCCAAATAGTGATTTATTTTGTGTGTCTCTTGAAGAGAGACACATGAAAATACCAAAAAATGTGCAGAGCAGCTTCTCGCAGGCCAATGTTATCCGAGTTGACCGAATCAAATAGAAACTTGAGCACCTCTGGCCACTGGTTGTTCCCGTCGTCATCTGTAAAATAAGTAATTTAGTTAGATTAAAACCCAACTCTTTTGGCAGCATCACTTTCCAGGACTCACACTCCAAGTCCCCCCAAAAAAAACTGTAAAACTCAAGAAAATAAATTTATTCAAAGCAAAAAAAGTACATAAATGGTTGGGTTACCAATGAGGTTTCGTGAAAGCTCCGCGGCAATATCCGAGACTTTCTTGCGGATGTTAGGGGATGTTTCGTGTGTGATGGCGGCCAACAGCTCCGTCTTTATGGCCATTTGCATTTCAATCGTCAGACCGGGAAAAACCTCCTCAAACGATGAGGACAGCAGCCTCCGAAGCAACACGGCTGCCATCTGTCGAACCTGATGCACCAAACGCAGGTCTTTTATTCACATGACAAATCAAATCAGCCGAGTAATAGTACATCATAATTCTCAATTCATGTTCCCAGGTTTTTGAGGATCATGCATTTTCACCTGACTTTCTAAAAATAATGTAAGACGCAACCATCCACTGCCTGCTCCCATTTCAGCAAATCTAAAAATATCCGATAAAGAATCATAAACAGCTGTAGGAGCCAGAAAACATTGACTCAAATACCATAACTGACTTCCTTCCCAACTAGTCTTAAAGTGGCGGCCAAAACGTGTGAAGGGCATTCCTAAAAAAAAAAAACTGTCAGGGCAGCACCATTTACAGATGTCATGTGTTATAATACAAACCTCCTCTGCAGCAGACACATCTCTGACAGCCTGCAACAGGAACGTGATCTTAGTGCCACCAGGAATTGTGTCGTAGGTCTCCTGTCAAACAAATACACAGATGAGAGAGGCTTTTAAGATCTCTAGGGGTGTGTACAGCATGTTTATCATTTTACACATGCCTGTGATTACACCCAGTCCATTCAAACACATACAAATAATTGAATCAGATGTGGAGAGGCTTGTAGCAAGAGCACGCACTTTATTTGGATTGACAAAGAAAAATTAGACAGTAAAATAATCTGTTAAAAGCAGTATACCATTTGTTACCATGTTAACATTCTGTGGCACAACAAAATTCAGTGAGGTAATCCAAAATGATTGAGGAATAGGAAAACAATGTATAGCCTTGTTTATGCCAATTACAGTTCTACAACTTAAACTAAACATAATTTACTGCATTAATACAGGAGTGTTTAGAATATGTGCAGATATGGGGTAAACTGTGTTCTTAACTTATTCAAAATTTAAGAAAAAAAAAAAAGTCCATTCCCGTTAGATTAACTTGCGGTGGAAATTAAAATGTCTAACTTATGGTCAACATGGCAACAAATAAAACATACTACTCTTTTGGGACAGTGCCACTTTAGGTGTCTGTGCAAGAACTACATGACGACTTTGAAAGGGACTTTATTCATTTGCACAACAAGGGCACAAAATAATAAATAAATAAATAAAGAGTGATTGGAGAAGGGCTTATTTTTTGTTTTAAACAGCACAGACAAATGAAGTTTAAGCCTTTAATTGTTTTTTTTTTACTTTAGGGTGCAGACAAGATTGGTGGGACAAACCTCAGCAGAAAAAGTCAAATATCAGAGTGAACACGCACATATTTTGTGGAGTGGAGTCAATCACAGCTGTGGTCACCTCTGATGGACCTTCCCAGTGAATAAATCTCTGGGTGGGGACGGATGAGTTTCAATAAAGAGTGAATTCCAATGAGCTTAGCATCACAGCAGACGGATGCGTTTTGGCAAGAAAAGCGCTGACTGGATTGGGGATGCCATGACGTAATATTAGAAAGTGCAACAGTATGTCAAAGCCCCACACACACGGATATTACATTAGATGTATACTGGACAGCTATTGTGATTACCCAACTGTAGCTTAACAAGATCAAGTCTGCAACCTAATGCACTGCCACTGATTGATTTATACTAACCAACTTTAACGTTAGTATACTTTTGCGTTTATACGTAGTCTAATAGCGTCATGTGCAAATCTAGCCTAATTCGAGTCGTATAAAAGCAGAAGCCGAGGGCCATGAGAAACTACCAAACTTGTCTTTTCACCACGTATTGTTTTACCCATTTCGTGTAATGCCCAATGACCACAAAGCAAAGTATTAATTCAGCAAATTTGTCGCCATGGTTGTGCCAACTAGCCATCGAAACTGGCCATATAACTACCCAAATCATCTCGCTGACCAGCGTTTTGGACATATTGGGAATGGGAACGCCACTTGGACAAACCTCATTAGCGCGCCACTCGAGACACTTTAATACAATACGTTGACATTTTCCGGAAACACATGTTTACAATGATGGAGCAACCGTACAAGCAATAGTGTGAGAACAGCACTAATTGGGAAGCTAGCATCTGTCTTTAATGAGCTCTACACGTAACGTTAATTTATTACTTGCAATAATACTTCGTCTACAACTTCACGGAACCGTGTGGCACGTTAGGATTATTCACCCTGGTTGTTATTTGCTTCTGCACAGGAAATAAAGTATTGCGAGAAGTTTAAACGGCGATGTTGTTTGTCCATAAGAGCAATATAGCCGACGCAAATCGGGTAGTGACAGGCCAGGTAGCGCCGTGCTACTTCCTGCCTAGCCCAGAGAACAGCTGGTAAATCAGCGGCTAGGGACTCAATTATCGACTCAATCAAACTTAGATCGACTGACACAGCGGGCCTACGGACTTAAAACTAACCAGTGTCGCAAATCACGTTGTAAATTCTAAGCGTGGCCTCTAAATCTGATAACTACGCAACATGGAGGCAGTTAGCGGCTTCTCATTGCACGTGGGCTACCGTTGACGTTAGTGCGCGGCCATGCTAACGGCAGAGCAAACCGTCCGTCCGCTCGCTGCTTCACGATCAATGGCTTAAAAAAAACGAAAGCACTGACCTCCGATTGTTTCCTGATGTTGTTGTCAGGGCTCATCAGGTTGCCCAGCAAGAGGTAGAACTGCTGCTGTTCCGCCATTGCGTTGAGAGCCAAAAAGAACAGCCGGGTGGAGAAAAGGCAAAATGAGCCCGGCTTGGCAGACCCTACTTCGGTCACACAATGGTGCTACGGCCCTATTGGTTTACTTTATCAGCTTCACCTGGGGCTCATTGGTCCAAAAGGCGGGAGCGGCGCCATGCTGTTGGCTGACACAGAACAAGAGCTCATATTGGACGAGAGAGACGCAGAAAGTGTGTCTGACGCTCCTATTGGTCAACAACAAATGACTAAAACGCGGGAAATTACTATGCACGTTCTGCCAGTGTTTCTCAAACAGTGAAGGGAATTAAGGCTGGGTCTTTTGGAAGTTCTGTTATAGTATCCTCCATTTTCCGCCATTTCAGACAGTCAGGAGGATGTTTGAGGCGGTCTATGCACATTTAATAAAAAAATGTATTACTTTCTGGTATATCTATATTACGACATATCTGGGAAATATATTTCATAAATCACATAACACAGGTACACAAAATGAACAAATTCAGATTACTAAACCTACAACATTAAGTGTTCAATAACAACACAGGAGCAAAAAATAATAAGGAGAAAACTGCTGTGTAATCATAATCAACTAATCTGCTTTATGCTGCAAAACACCAAAAAATGGGTCATTGTAAGAAAGATAATACGATATAACAAAATATAAGAGAATTATACGGCCTCTACTCTTGTCTACAGTAAACTCTAGATCAGCTTTTTGCATTGGGGTCAATATAAAGGATTTTTAAACCGTCATTAAACTTTTACAGGGATCTAATGCTGGTAATAGACTAATATATCTAGGAATCTATCATTTATTGTAGGCAACAATTGTATTAATCTAGTTGAAACTCAGGCTTTAAGCTATATATAGGATACTGCACCTGTGATGTCCTACCTA
Organism: Neodontobutis hainanensis; assembly: GCA_024349245.1. Taxonomy (NCBI): domain Eukaryota; kingdom Metazoa; phylum Chordata; class Actinopteri; order Gobiiformes; family Odontobutidae; genus Neodontobutis; species Neodontobutis hainanensis. The sequence goes on from JALDNG010000059.1 coordinate 274,566, forward strand.
AGTCAGCCATTGGAGGGCGCTAGTTTTTAAGGTTTCGTTTTTGTCTTATATACAACGCAAGAATGCAACTCAGTGTATTTGTCTTTTGCAATTTTGAAACTATGCAATCTTGAGTCATTTAACTCAGCTTCTGTTTCTTTTAGATATCTTTTTGTAAATATTAGAGTATTTTATTCCCATAAGTGTTTGTCTCTCGTCTTTTTGTTGAACATGTCCTTGGTTTATTGTGGTATTTTGCTGCTATTCGCCACATTTTTATTTAATTTGATATTGTTTGCTGGGTTGATTATTGTAAATCTTTATTTGTCTCTTGGTAAATTTTATTAAGTTTCCTTTTTCTGTATAAGCTCTTTTTCATCAGTCCTCAGTCGTCATTTAGTCCTGAGTTTAGCCCCGGTTAAGTCTTTATTCTTAGTTCTGATTTGGTCCTGTGGTTAGTCCAGGTTTAGTCCCACTTTAATCCTCTTTACAGCGCCCCCTGTTGACCCTCATCTCCGCTGCTTTTCCCAAACACAGTCAAAGCAGCTCGTCTCGGTTCCAGACCTGTTCCAGACCTGCTGTAGTCCGCCTCGTCTCCACTTCATCCCTGATCGCACCCGGTAAAAACCCCTGACACCTGGATCTACACGAGCCCTCAAACGGTAAGGTTTAGGCGAAATGTGCATTCAGTTTTCTGCGTCAAACTTGTGAATTTACAAAGTTTTTACCCCATTTGGTTTTGCTTTATCCCTGTTTTCGATACAGAAAGCGACTCTTGCAACACCCTTTTAAACATTTTATCATTTATTTGCTCTTCATTTTGGTCAGTAGCACCTGACCTTCGTTGAAAAATTGCAGTAAAGACGCAAAAACTTGGTGCTGAAGTGCAGTGTGCAGCATGTGGCTTTATGCTAATTTAATACTGGCCAAAGCCAGAATCCAGCAGCAATAATAAAGATATACAACAGAATAAATACAGCTTACTCATCTTGACTGTTACACTTGTCATTTATATCTGTGGTTAAGTGTTCTGTGATGGTCCCAGTCCTGGATTAGACGTAGTTTAGTTTTGTCTAACTCTTGGTTAAACTAGTTTAGTCCTCAATTTTTTTTGGTTCAAGCCTAGTTTAGACCTTGTTTAGTCTAGATTTACTCAGTCCTGGTATACTTTTATTTGAGTTATGGCCCAGTTTTGATCCTGGACAGGTTTAATCATGGTTCAGTCTTTATCTAGTATCTTTGGTGGTACTCAGGTTTCCTTGGGTTGTTCTGAGAAATTTTGTTGGTCACTTTCAAAACGTGAAAATATTCTCAGACCATTATCTTAAACCCGAGTAATTTTTTGTTCAGGCTTTAGTCACTATTTAACCATAGTCTTAGTCTAGTAGAGTTAGTAATAAACCACTTGATGGGTGTTTTAATTAAGTTTGGTGTAATAAAATTTCTAGTACACTTCTACACTTCTTTAGACCTATCTTTATGCCACTTGCAGAAGAGGAGAGACTTGGAGAGACAAATATTTGCTGAGATGGAACAGTGTGAAGATTACATTTGAATTTGAGACTCACAGATCTAGTGTATTGCTGGCTATGTTTTAGTAAAGTTGGTTGTAGTTCTGGTTTATTCCCAGTTTAGACTTGGTTTACTACTGGTTGTGTTTAATCAATGTTTTGTATTGCCCTAATTCTGGTTTAGTCCTGTTTTTAGTTTTTTTTTTAGCAAGGGTAAACCATGACCTAGTCCTGGTTTCAACCTAGTTTGGTTCTTGTTCAGCCTTGGTTTAATCCTGGTTTAGTTCTATTTTTGCTTTGCTCCAATCCTGGCTGGATTTATGTTTTACTTCAGTCCTGTTCTGGTCCTAATGCACCTGAAATGCCTAGTCTTACATTAGTTTTTAAATGTTAAATTATTGGTCTTTCATCCTGACAGACTTGAGTCTTGATGTGTCGTCTCTGGTGTGATATACTCGTTTGTGTGCTGTCGCCGTTCATGCCCCTCCGTCACAGCCTAATATGCATTCCTCGATAATTATGTCCTGAATACTTCCCTCAAAACAAGAAGGCTCAGCGACAAAAGGAACTTTACAGCCTTAAGATAGTTTCACCAAAACCTTGTGACATATGAGTATTAGAGCCAGGTAACAGGTAATTTATTTTACAAATCTACTTTATAAGGCTAAGTCCACACTAATGCATTTTAATTTTAATATTGAAATATATACTGTGGGTTCTCTCCGGGTACTCCGGCTTCCTCCCACCGTCCAAAGACAAGTATGTATAGGTTAATTAACAACTCTAAAGTGTCCCTAGTGAATGAATGTGTGAGTGAATGATTGTTTGTCACTGTCTGTCTCTAAATGTTAGCCCTGCAACTAACTGGCCATTGTCCAGAGTGTAACCCGCCTCAGGCCCAAAGCTACTGGGACAGGCATTCATGAATGAATGAATGAATGAATATTGAAATATATTATTAAAACTCCCTTTGCAATTTTAAGTTCATGCCATATGTCTGTGAATCGTTGCCAAGGATACCACACAAACAGGAAGTGAATACAAGAGTTTGCATTATTGTAGGGTTTTACAATGTCAGGAAAACTATGTTGAATATTTGGATTTGAACATTTTAAAGAAATGCATCACTCTGAGCCACACACATTTAGATTAGTTTAGAAAATTCATTAGACTGCATAGAACTTACTTCAGCCACGTGTCAAACATTTTACAATAACATAACTTTTTAATCTTAAAATCTATCTTGAATGTATGACATGGTGGCTACATTATAGCTATAAAGTTTCTCACCTGTGTGAATTAACATGTGCGTGATCAGATTTATTTTTTGTGAAAATGCTTTCCTACAAAATGAAAAGCTGAAAGGCTTCTCTCCTGAATGAATCAACATGTGTGTACTTAGATTATTTTTTTGTGAAAAAACTTTTTTACATATTTTAAGGTAGTTTGAAGAGAAAATTGCTTTACATAATGAAATCCAACAGTAAAAAATAAAAGATTAGTGGCGGGAAAATGATTAAAGTGCAGCTCGTGGACAGTCTCTCCCTGAGGTGGGCCTAAAGTGGAACGGGGCAGAAAGATGGATGAAAGAAAAAAAAAAGCCCAGGTACTGCTGCAGCGACAGGGGATGACGGACAGGCTGAGAACACAGACGCCCAATGTCAGCGCCCTTTGGACTGTGTTTACTGAGAGGAAGTTGTTAGAAATGCGTGTTTTCTTTCACAAGGTCAAAACACATATATTTTTTAAACACATGTAATATTGTTGTTTCCGATATTCCGAAACTTAGAAACTTGTGAGTCCAGGGATGTTATTGACCTTAATGCTAAAAAAGGGACTATAGTAAAAACACTGAGCAACAAATACTAAATGAAATCCAACTAAAACCTGTTTAGTTCCAACTTTAACCTGTTCAAATCCAACTAAAACCTTTTTAAGATTCATCTAAAACCTGTTCAGATCTAACTTAAACCCGTCCAAATCCTACTTAAACCTATTCAGATCCAACTTAAACTTGTTCATATCCAACTTAAACCTTTTCAGATCCAACTTAAACTTGTTCAGATCTAACTTTAACCTGATAAAATTCAACTAAAACCTGTTCAGATCCATCTAAACCCTGTGAGTGTTATATGGGGTGAAGTGCAGAGTTACCCTAATGTCACACAAAAGCTCATAAACTGTTTGCCTAAAATGCATTTAAATGGACTGTTTTTATTTTCTTACATATAATTTGTTGTTGTTGAAATAACATTTAATACTAAGAAAGCCATTTGACTGCATCAGATTGCACCTCATCCATTGGTTTTGTGAGTCATTTTTACTTTGAGAGTTGGTGATATCAAGTTTAAGCCGTAATAGTTTACTTTAGTCCCGACTTCCTTAAGTGCAGTTTTATTGGTCCGGTCTGTGAGTAAACCTGTGAACGAATGCTATTTTTTTCTCCCAAAAAGTCAACAAATCCGGGGGTTGTTTTAAAGAGCAGTAGCTGTGTGTTTGAAGTGCTAAAAGTCAATATTTCTTTGTGACACCAGGAGCGTTTCACAGTGAGCTGCTATGTCCCAGACAAGGCTTTCTTTGACTGGGACAGGGGCTGGGACTGGTGGACTTGTGTGGAACCAGTGTAGGCAAGTGTAAAGGTTTACAAAGCGTACAAGGTGCCGGGTTTTATTGGATATATATGAGTAGGTTCTGATGCACGAGAAAAGCAATGCCTCTAAAAATATCTGACTGTCCCATAGTAACTTATAACTGTCATATGCACTTCTCTCCCAGTTTCCTAAAATGGTCGCTAAAAGGAAGGTCCAAATTTACCTTGTTTTATTTAAGTTTGACATCTGCTCATGAAGTGTCCTGTCTGCTTTAAAGACTTATTAAAGCCACAGGTCTGAGTTCTTTCTTGGGCTAACTCTTACCCTGTGTCTCTTTCGGGGGATGTAATGTTTCAGCCGGAGCGCAGACAGGAGCGTAGTTAAATCACAGCTGGGAGAACAGGATCCAGGGCCATTCATCGTCTCTAAAGGGGGTTTGGGACAAGGCTGGGAGTTATAGATATGCTGCCTGTTGAAGTATGAGATGAGGCTGTGGTTCCCGGCTGGTTTGAACAAATGAAAACTTAACTTAAGACAGCACAGAACCAACTTTATTGTTGATATGCTACATGTAAATCTCAAATCCACACACAGGAAGCTCAAGGTCCTTTGCAATGTTTTATTTGACTCTCCATCTCTGGGACAGGTTTTAGTTGAATTTGAACTTGTTTTAGTTGGATTAGAACAAGTTTATTTGGATTTGAACTTGTTTTAGTTGGATTTGAACAGGTTATAGTTGAATTTGAACTTGTTTTAGTTGGTTTTGAGCAGGTTTTAGTTGGATTTGAACAGGTTTTAGTTTTATTTGTACTTGTTTTAGTGGGATTTGAACAGGTTTTTGTTGGATTTGAACAGATTTTATTTTTATTTTATCTTGTTTTAGATGGATTTGAACAGGTTTAGTTGGATTTGAACTTGTTTTAGTTGGATTTGGACACATTTAGTTGGATTTGAACAGGTTTTAGTTTGTTTTGAACAGGTTTTAGTTGGATTTTATCTGGTTTTAGTTGGATTTGAAAAGGTATTAGTTGGATTTGATCTTGTTTTAGTTGGATTCTAACTTGTTTTAGTTGGTTTTGAACAGGTTTAAGTTGGCTTTTTTCTTGTTTTTGATGGATTTGATCTTGTTATATTTGGATTTGAACAGGTTTTAGTTGAATTTTGATCTTGTTTTAGATGGAGTTGAACAGGTTTTAGTTGGATTTGAGCAGGTTTTAGTTGGATTTAAACCGGTTTAGCTTGATTTGAACACCCCTGCTCTAAACACTCAGTGGTCTGCTGTTGGAGACTCTCTGGAGGCCACATTGTTCTTTGTTTAAACTCTAATCAAATGTTTGTGTGAGTTAATAGCTGTTGACTTCAGGACGTTAACGACACTGCAGCTGTGTCCGACCCATGGGGGGGAAAAAAAGCACAGAGACCGGCCCATTGCCAGCGTTTCATCAATCGGCGAGTGTCGTCTTGAGTCGAGAGCTCTAGAATTTTGATTGGACAGACATTTTTTATATATATTAATAAAAGACAGCCATTTGACAAGCATTGCAGCCAAGCAGTGCATCACAAGGGGACAACAAAAACCGGGTCAGAGTCTCCATTCACAGTTTGCTTGGCACAAAGCAAACTGGATCAAACCCACCTCCCCCTGCTGCTGTGTTTCCATGTATTACAACTTCTCCCGCAGCCTCTGATACATCTCATGTGGTTATTTCATCTTTTTAACAGAGCCAGGACTTCATCGACTGATTTGGAGATAATAAACAGGTGATTTTCATTCACCTTTTTTTGTTTCACCAAGAGTAAAGATGAACTGAATACATGAGTAAAACTAACCATGAGGTAAATCCTTTACGACACCAGCTGAATCTAGTCCAGTGAGTGTGACCCCTGCAGTGTGGCTTGTGTTTCCACTGCGCTCTGTGCTACCTAAACAGGGTGTTGCAATTAAGAAGTATTAAGAAGAAAGCAAATCCTTCTTTCTGGTATTGCAATAGGCTGAAAGCTTTGCAGTTTATTCCCAGATTTCTAAACTTCAAATACAGAAAGCTGCTCCAGTTCCCAGTCTCATTGTGGAGACTCACTATGTTTAACTCCACCTTTGAGTAACATTGCTGCACTGCTGGAACAAAAAGCTGAGGGTTTACCAAAAGGAACACAACACACTTAGAAGTAGACACCTCTGCTGCCTTAGTGAGTTGTGCCTCACATTGGGCTTCTCTTGAGCTGTTGTGAGGTTGTTCATGTGAAACTGAATCATCACTAGACAATGGCGTGGCATGCTGTTTAATCCAGACACAAACACTGACACATAAGCCCAGGACTAAACCAAGGCCAAGAAACTGGAGTAAACCAGGGTTAAACAAGTAATAAGTTCAGGGCTAAACCAAGACTAAGACCAGAAATTAGGTGAATCTAAAACCAGATAACTAATCACATGACTATGTAAATCTCTATATTATAATGTTATTTAATGCTAAGTTTCTGAATTTATTATAAATTTAAACAGTTACACCATTTTGGGCCGTATACTTAGAATGTTTTGTCTCTGACATTTTTCTTTCCTTTATCTGCATTAGTTTGTCTCCTAGGTTAATTTATCTCCTGTTCCCTGCTTCCCCTGTGTATGGATTATAGATGGAGCATGGACAGACATTTTTCAGTTCAGCTGAAACTGCAGGAATATTTAGTGTTTGATGAAGCACTTAGAGAGCTCTGGGAACAATGTGGGAACAGTCGATAACCTCAGTCTGCGCATTATTATGAACTTTTGTTATTCTATTGTAAGTTTTGCATTGACTCTGTCCTTAAACTTTTTACCCCAGCTAGAGTTTGTCTTGCTGTTTGGGCAGTCGTGCAGCAGTAAAGCATAAATGGCCAGGTAAAAGCCAGAGACTGTCCTCGCCAGGAAACAGACAGCATCAATCATTAATGTCGACCTGAGCGTAATGTTTAGAGACTTCTGTGAGGAGTTGCTGATTGAGTTCTGAAATAGATTTGGATGCAAGGTACAGTCTTTTGTTTCTCTTTTTCTCTTGACAAATCATCTTGTTTTGGTTGAAGCAGTTCAGTTGAGAATACTAAAGACGTCCTGACTTTCAATGTTCAATGGAAAAAGTGACGACAAATGTTCTTGGGACCTTAAACAATGTCTCGTTTTAGATTGTCTTGTCATGCTTTTCTTAAAAATATGTTCCCAGGAAGTGACTTAATATTTGTCAGAGTTCTGACACTTTTAAGTTGTTTTATAAAGACAGTGATTGACTTTGACATACTTTAGAGAAATAAAATCCATTTGGTCCGTTAAGGGGCCAAGGACTGTGACACTTTTGTCTTTATTAGGCTCTTCATTAAATGCATTCATTTTTAACATTTATTTTCTTGGTTTATGGAAATTGGTTCTAGTTGGATTTGAACAGGTTTTATTTATCTTTGTAGCAAAATTGTCTTAACCTAATATTTCATAAAGATATACATTTTTTTAGAATTAAGTCCAGTTAAAACTTGTTTAAATCCAAAAAAAACTGTTTAAATACATTTAAAACCTGTTCAAATTCATCTAAAACCTGTTCAAATCCATTTAAAACCTATTCAAATCCATTAAAAAACCTGTTTAAATCCAACTAAAACCTGTTCAAATCCTTCTAATGTTTGCTCTAGTGTGCCTTAAATGCAAAAAAGAATGCACCTCAGCTTTTGTAGTGCTCAGTTTGTATGGACAACAGGATATAATTGCTCTTTCTTTGGCTTCTAGGGTTTTATTTCTTCTAAGGTTTATCTGTAAATGTCAAAATGAGGCCATATATTTGTGATTTATGACAATAGAATAATCAGTGCATTGATAGTGTTTGATTTTATTCATCCTCTAATGCAGAAGACGAGTATAAGACAAAGTGGACATAGGAAGCGAGGGGACGGTGCAGCTGTGACCCTCTTTAGGATTCCTGGCTACCACCTCCTTTCGCCGGAGCCAAACCTGCCAGCACTTGGTTTGGCAAATTCCCCGTGGGGCCCATTGTGGCATGGCCATGGCACGTTAGTGTGTCTTTTTAACTGTGGCTAAACTCAGTCCATTCACTTGTAAAAGAGAGCGGCCATTGGCAGATAGTTGGCCGGTCGCACAGAGAGGCCCATTTACCCTCGCTCAGTAGGAAGGAAACGCTCCCCGATGAATATTCGGATGCACACAGACTTTGGATGCCCCCTCAGTGTCCCTTTGCCTAGACTCACAAATCTCTGAACTGACTTATATCACAGCTCATTTTTACACTAGATTTGATTTGTTTTAGTGAGCTGCTATTTTCATGCTTCACCCAGAACTAATATTTCACCATGTTTTGTGTTGCTTTAGCTGCTGGGTTTTGTTGTACTTTCCTTCAGCAAACCATGATGTAGACTTTAAAATGTGTCTCCCATTTAAATTTAGCTGGAAAAGAGTGAATTACAAGCAAGGGGCTAAGACCAAAAACAGTTTTTACAGCCTTAGAATGAGCAGTTTGTGATGGTTTATAAAAACAGTATCTTTTATAAAACAATATCCAGATGTGAAAATGAGAGGTTTAAATCCTTATTTTAGCTGTATAATTATAAAGTGTCATCTGCCTGCTCACACACCCTAATAATAATAACAGACACACACCATGTCACTTCACATAGCGCTATGTTTCCCTTTTATATTATAATTTTTTTTTTGCAAGGTCCACATATTTCAAACACCTAATGAGTCAATTCTGTGACAGTGCGAACAGTCCATCGTATTATAAAACCCAACTAATGAGTTGTTAGTGTTAATGTAAAGGCCCCCTAGCAGAATTTGTAATTTTTCAGAGAATATAAATGATAACACAAACACTTTTTTGCACTCATAATTAGTTGTTGGGTGGAGCCATTTATTGACAAACAACTGTGTTTACTCTTTTTAAATCACAATGACAACAGAAACTACCCAAATGACTCGGATCAAAAGTTGACACAAACAGGTTTGAATGGTTACTAAAAGTAATCATCCTCACCTGTGATCTGTTTGCTTGTAATGAGTGTGTGTATAAAAGGTCAGTGGGTTTCTGGGCTCTGAACAGACCCTTGCATCTCTCATCCAGTGCTGCTCTGACGTTTCTGTCTGAGTCATTGGAAAACCAAAAAAATTGTGAAAGGATCTGCAGGAAAATGTAGGAATTTAGAATGACAAACAGCCGTGTTCAAACTCTAATAAAGAATTGGAAAATGAGTTATTCTGCTGAAACCAAACCAAGGTCAGGTAGACCAACAAAAATTTCAGCCAAAACTGCCAGGAAAATTGGAAAAAAAATTGGGGTGCAAAGAAAAACCCACAAATAACTTCAGCTGAAATACAGGACTCCCTGAAAAAAAAGTGGTGGGGCTGTTTCAAGGTGCCCAATAAAGAATCACTTGAAAAATGGGCTGCATGGTAAAGTTGCCAGAAGAAAACCATTACTACACAAATGCCACAAATCACTACAATACGCCAAACAGCACAGAGACAAGCCTCAAAACCTCTGGAACAAAGTCATTTAGAGTGATGAGAACAAAATTTTACTTTTTTGCCCCAACCATAAATGTTAAAAATCTGGAGAGGAGTCAACAAGGCCAATGATGAAAGGCACACCATTCCTACTGTGAAACATGGAGGTGGATCGCTGATGTTTTACAAAAGCACAGGAAAAGAATGCAGCATGTCAATTTATGAGCACAACTGTATGTATTAGAGGCACTAATCTCTGTCTTGTTTAATTTTACACAGAAGTTGAAAAGGGTAGATATTTCTAGGATATGAATTCAGGATGAATCGTTAGTGTTGTGGTTGGTGGACTCTCTGTGCTTTCTGTTAATGGTGTTTGGCTGTGGTCCAGGAGCTCGCATTGAGAGGCTGATACACAGAGGTCAGGACATGAATTCCTGCCTTGTATTTTCTGACGCCACAAAGGAACCAATTAAAAAAGCCTTTGAATGGAGAAATAATTACATGTAATTAATTTCCCTGTCATATATCAACGTGGTAAAAAGGTATTTGTCTGGATTTTAATGAAGCTTGTTGCAACAGGGTCTGAGTAATCTCAGTCGGCATTCACCGTCTTTTGTTGCAAACGTCGAAACAGATGAGTCTCTAAAAATGGCCAGTACTCATGCTTAAAACCTTTTCAAAACCATCTAAACCCTGTCCAAATCCAACTAAACCCTGTCCAAAAGTCTCAAGTTTAAGATTAGATGTTTTGGTTAAAATGGGTAAAAACTTCAAGGCTGTCGGTCACAAAAGAGGTACATCCCAGCTTCAGAGTGTTCTCCGTCGAAGTCATCCTTTCATAAACGCTCCATGGGAGGGCCCTGCGTAGAGTAGACTCTGAAAAGACCGAAAATGTTCGACTGCTTCAGAGTGTCTCAAGACAAAAAACAGCGTCTTCAAAAGAGTTATTCAGACGAAGAGAGGCTCATTTTGGACGTCTGGGTTCTGTAAGATGCTTGTTGTTGTTCTGGAGAGGCCTGGGAGAGATTTGTAATAGCATATGATGGTGCATTATAAGTAAGTGCTGCTTTCGGGGTTGAATTCTGCTCAATATAGCAAGAATTACCATTAAACTTCAATTTGCAGAGACTATTACTAATTTACCAGTAGTTGCAGTAGCCAGTGTTTACTCTTTCATGTTAGTTTATCTCCAAAGTGAGAAAGTCCAGTCTCCACGTTCCAGCGGGAGGCAGTGGTCCGTAAACAGAGCTGCTGTAAACGCTGAAAACTAAAATATACAGTGGTAGTTTACATCTCACAGTAAAACGTTCTTGTCGTGTCCTTGTGGTTTCCTCTCTTCATTCAGACACATACGGCTCACTCTGTCTCTGGTTGATTTGCAGGTTTTCCGATGTTTTTTCTGTACGGGAATGATGCTTCCAACTAAAACCTGTTCAAATCCATTTAAAACCTGGTAAATTTCATCTAAAACCTGTTCAGAACCAAATGAACCTGTTCAAATCCAACTAAACCTGTTCAAATCCAACTAAATCATCTTCAAATACAGCACACACAGAGTCAGGAATCTACTATTAGCTTAAACCATCTTGTTTCTGTCATTTTTGGAGGCCAGTGCTCTTACATCAAAGCTCTAGCGTGTGAGTTTTGACATTTGAGATAACTGAGGTTGTTTTCAGTTAAGATTGTTCTTGAGAGTTGCATTTATTGTAGTGCATTGTGTTGTATTGACCTCACAGTGTGTTGAACACAAAAGCCCCACAGAGTCTAGAGTTTTGGTGCTTGTGCTTGGACTTGACTGGTCCTTCATAAAGCCCTCCCTTGGTTTTTTGGTCAGTGCCCAAAAATAGTCCCACTGACACTGAGGGCACAAAAGGGGATGGTGAGAGTAATTTAGACTTTAGACAGACTTGAAGTTCTTCTTTAGGCCAAAAACTTATGATCAGCTGTAAACTCTAAAATGTCCCCTGTGTCAAACAGGTGTTTTCTGAGGATCTGACTGAAGACTGATGTGGTTGTAGTCATGCGGCGCTCTGGGCTGGGGGCTGTCTCCGGCTGGGCCTTGGTGGTGGTGGTCTGCTGGTCTCAGTCTCTGTCCCAGCCTGAGTTCAAAACTGAGGACTGCACCAGGAAGGAGCACCCGGTCGTCTCCTACAGAGGTACAGACATCCCATGTGTCTTGGAAAACTTGGAAAAAAAGTTCCATTTTCCATTCAGTATCAGATCATGAGAATATCCTGCAATAAACAAGACTGAGTCAAGACCAGGGCATGAGCTATGGAAGATAAAAATAGGCACCTGTCAAGTATGATCACCTGGATTTAGATCATCTGACTGTAAACCTGCACATGTGAGGTTTTGGCCAAAAGTTCAGAGAGACATGGAACATTTTTTAGCAATGTAATCAGGCTCCAGAAAAAAGTGAGAAAAAAATAGTGTAGCATAAACCACTTTTTTTTGTACCAGATTTTTTTAAATCTAATGAAAGTGTGGAGATTTCTTCTCATTTAATATTTTTTTTACAAAGTTCATGTAGAATATTGTAGACTCTCACTGGGAAAATACTGTCCTGATTCTGATGTGTTGTATACAGCCCTGCTTTTTGTCTGAAAACCAAAAAGAAGCTAAACTCAGAGGTTCCTGTTAATATCTAATATAAGCTGCACTGTATCTTGAGTTTGTCAATTTGTAATATTTTTTTTTCTCTTGTCTTGTCTCTGTCAAGTTTTAAGGCTGTGGATGTCGGAGTTTTCTCATCCAGGAGTGAGAGACTTCTCCCAGTTGGCCGTGGATTTGACGCGGCGTCAGCTCATTGTCGGAGCGAGGTAATAAATACATAACAAATATCTTACGACAGATCGGTGCAGCTTCTGCAGTGATGCAGTCGATGTACCGGTTTGTTGTGGTGAAGCTCTAAGTTTACCGGTCAAGCTACGTTCCTACTCTCACCTATGGGAAGAGCTGGAGGAAGTGTCTAGGGAGTCTGGGCACCTCTGTTTTTGTCTCTTGAACATGGTTTGGTTTGATAATAAATTATTAAATGTTTAATGTATAGTTTTCTATCAAGATTCCTTCTAAATTATTTTATATTTCTTTAGAAACTATCTCTTCAGGCTACATTTGAGCAATGCTTCACTCATACAGGTAAGTGATGATATATTTATTGTTTCCTGTTTCTATGGTATCTTTACCTCAAATTGTGTTTTTTATTTGTGAAGTGTGTATGTTTTGCAGTTTAGTTTTTTTTTGTGGATATTCCGTCTGTATAATGTCACATTTCTGTTCAGGCATCACAGTGGGCACCTGATGAAGACACAAAACAATCCTGTCAGAGTAAAGGCAAATCTGAGGTAATAGGATCTCTGCTAAACACAGACAATTTTTTCTTTATTTTTATTTTATCATTTAGCTGCAATATACCTCTAAATATTTAATGGATACACAACTACAGTTACCTTTGGTTAAGCTACTGAAGTGACATAAACAATTTAAATGTCGATTTCTTTCCTTTTCTCGCTGCAGGACGAATGCCAGAACTATGTCCGTGTTTTGTTGATCAGTGGAACAGCGCTTTTTACCTGTGGAACAAACGCCTTCACACCTGTCTGCATGACCAGGCAGGTGCGTATCAGAGTGATCAAAAACAAGAAGGAGCAGGGGCACCTTTTGAAATCTTGGAAAGCCTAAATCCCCTTAAAAAATGCCACTCACTCTTTTATTTTCCACACTCACTCATTATTGGCTCACCTTTGCAGATTGAGAACATCAGTCAGGGGCTCGACTCTGTAAACGGCGTGGCCCGATGCCCTTATGACCCTCGACACAATTCAACGGCCATGATCACAGAGAGGGGAGAGCTGTACGCTGCCACTGTCATAGACTTCTCTGGACGGGACCCGGTCATTTACAGAAGTCTGGGAAACATGCCGCCTCTACGCAGTGCCCAGTACAACTCCAAGTGGCTTAACGGTAACCAAAGCCTGTTCACAGTTCATTTATCACAACTGTCCTACTCGTTTGTTCACTATATCCATTTCTATAGAGCCTAATTTTGTGTCCGTCTACGAGATCGGACGCTTCGCCTACTTCTTCTTGAGGGAAACGGCGGTTGAGAATGACTGTGGGAAAATGGTGTTCTCACGCGTGGCCCGGGTTTGTAAGAACGACATGGGTGGCCGGTTTCTTTTGGAGGACACGTGGACCACCTTTATGAAGGCTCGACTCAACTGCTCCCGCTCTGGAGAAATCCCCTTTTACTTCAACGAGCTCCAAAGCACTTTCCACCTCCCCGAGCAAGACCTGATCTACGGCATCTTCACAACGAACGTGTGAGTAACAGAAAGGACAGAGACAAACCATGGGTAGGTCTATATATATATATATATATATATCTGATATCTTATCATTGTTTTGTTTTTCATTCTCAACAGAAACAGTTTGTCAGCGTCGGCCGTCTGTGCCTTTAATCTGAGCTCCATCACCACAGCCTTTAACGGGCCGTTTCGTTTCCAGGAAAACCCCCGGACAGCCTGGCTCTCCACACCAAACCCAATCTCCAACTTTCAGGTAACAGTGGCCTTTTTGTCTCTGTATTTTCATTTCACAACCATATGACAAATTTTGTATATTTAGCAGCCAGAGTAAAGACACTGAAAAGGTCTAGATCAGTGTTTTAAACTAAAACATGTACAAATCTAACTTAAACCTGTTTAAATTCATCTCAAATCTGTACAAATCTAACTAAAACTTGTTTAAATCTAACTAAATCCTATTCATATCTAACAAAAACCTATTCAAATCCAACTTAATCCTAAGGAAAGCCAACTAAAACTTGTTTAAATCCATCTAAAACCTGTTCAAATCCAACTAGAACCTATTCAAATACAACTAAAACTTGTTTAAATCCAACTAAAACCTGTTAAAATCTGTTCTATATCTACATTAAATGCCCACTTACTTTTACAAATATTTTTCAGAATTCTTTTAATTGGTGATTCAAATAAAATCCCCTCCAACCCACTGTTTGGGGAACAATGATCTAGATGCTCTTATGCTGCTCTGTCTTGTTTCTCTCAGTGCGGGACACTGGATGAAGGAGGTCCAGGGGGAAACCTGACAGAGCGGAGTCTCCAGGACGCTCAGAGACTGTTTCTGATGAACGACGTGGTCCAGCCTCTCACCGTAAACCCTCTGCTAACCCAGGACAACGTGCGCTTCTCCAGACTCGTGGTGGACATCGTACAAGGCCGAGAAACACTCTACTACGTCATGTACATCGGCACAGGTGAAAAAAAGCTAATGTACTACAACATGCTTTAGTTTTAAGCTGGTCATTGTGTGTGTTTTTTTTAATTAACTGCACTGTTTGGATCAGAATATGGCACCATCCTTAAAGCCTTATCAACGACCGATAAGAGGCTTCAGGGCTGTTACCTGGAGGAGCTGAGGATCCTCCCTGAAGGAGTGAGCGGACCAATCAAGAACCTGCGACTCCTGCAGAATGACCGGTCGCTGTTTGTGGGACTTGACGACCGAATGGTGAAGGTCCCGTTAGAGAAGTGCTTAAGCTATCCATCGGAAAGGTACAAGTATTATTAAGAACAACCCGGCAGAATGATCTTAGGCCTTGGGTACTATTTATTAACTATTGTACCTATCTTTTTTAGGCAATGTCTAGAGGCTCGAGACCCTTACTGCGGCTGGGATCGTCTGAAAAGGCGCTGTACCACCTTTGAGGACAGCTCCAACATGAACCAGTGGAGCCAGAACATCACAGAGTGTCCAGTAAGACCATACACTACAAAAAAAACAATTACTGACATTTAAGAACATTTATTTCTGAATCTGGGGGCTCTCTGTAGGTGAGGAATCTAACCCAGGA
>JALDNG010000059.1:295000-510000 GCA_024349245.1 Neodontobutis hainanensis
AAACACAATTTAGAATTGGCAGAAGAGGAAAAGGTGCATATCCTCTACAGTGATAGCTTTTGCAAAACCATTAACATATTACAATTGTGTTGTAGGTATCCAAGTAGAAAGTGGAAGGAAAAAAACACCACAATAATTCACATGTTGCTTTTTGTGACATTTCAGCCACAAGAACAAGTTTTCCTGATGGTAATGGATCAGGAAAGGATTAAAGACAACAAAACAGCACATTTATGAGACATTTTCCTGTTTCAACTTTAAGAAAAAGACATAATATACTTTTCCCGTTTCCTTTAAGCCACTTTGTTGCTACAGAAAACTGACTGAGGAGCGGCTTGGTGAAGATGGAGTATTACATTTTGGCTGCTGAGTGATGTTTTAGAAGAAACAGACTCTTCGTTTCAACTGAACTGTCTAAAGGTCCTTGTTTGTCTCAGGTCTTTGTGGACACAGGGTTTTGACACAGACCTAACACGTTGCATGTTTATGGTTGACCCAGCATGACCCAGGACCCAAAGTCTAAAAATTGTGTGAATTTCTTTCGTTCACTGTTGAGTTTGGAGCACTTATCTGGGAATACTCAAAGACTCGTGCAAGTACGAAACCTCCATGTCATCTTTTTTTTAAAGATGCCTGGCTTTAATCCTGAACTGTACATTCTGAAAACATTTGATCTTGTCTGAATAGTTTTTTCTTCACAGATGTCAGTGTTTGTGACTGTTAGGTGTAAATTTGAGCTAAAAAAAATGCTTGCTGTTCCTGTTTTGCAAACGTCAATGTGTAAAGTTATTGTTCAAGCTTTTAAAACACATCCAGCTGCAGGGAGAAGCAAACATGAGGCAGAACACAGACACACAGTTTGTCACAATGACTTCCCCACTTCATTGTTTACATATTAAGAAAATATTACCAAGACTAAAAATTATTTATAATATTCCTTGTAAATAACTAAATGCAAATTAATCTTAAAAGCAGGCATGTAGCTTGATCCAGTGTTTTAAGGACTACATATACTTTCGTCCAAATACAAGCTAAAACTGGAATGTCAGATAATAAATATAAAAAAAGTCATTATTTATTGTAAAATTGCCTTTCAACGTGTGAGCAAACGCCCTGGGTTATTTAATTTAAAAGTTAAGACTGTTATTGCTCTATTTAATATACTTATCTTTGCTCTGGAAATAATCTAATAAATAATAAACTATTATTAATACCCTCATGCTTAAAAGGATTATACAAACGTTTTACTCCAATTTCCAATTTTTTTTATTGCCAGTATCTGGTCAAATAATTATTTACCTTTTGTAGATATTGTGTAAATTTGAATGTGTGCAATGTAAAGGTGAGAGCTAACCTTTGCACAATGTGAAAAGAGAATCTGATCTAATTGAAAACAAAAGAAACAGGGAGGGGGTCTAGATGTAAGGGGAAGAGAACTACAGTAGATAGTTATCAGCTCTCTCGCAGTTTAGAGAAATTAAACAGGTTGTGTGTGTTGTATGTCTGCTATCGGAGAAAAGTCAATCTCCTACTGGATGACAAGAAAAAAAAGCACAAAACTCACTTTTTTTATTAGGAATGATATAAAAACACATGTTAATAAGGACTAAGAAGGCTTCAAAACTTTTAAACTAATAGTAAACTATTAGTGCCAAGTGTGTTTTTCAGAGAACACATTTATGACCATCATATGACCGCTTTTTATTCTCTATTGATCATTTCTACAAGCATCGTCTAAACCAAAATAAGGGCCATCTTTCAACAACTTACACTCTGTAAATATCCTCCGTGTACTTCAATGTTTTAAATGTTAAAAAAGAGATTATGGGGCTGGCAAAAATCGGATGTAGGGAGCTTTTCCAAAAGTATTTATTAGAACCACATTGACAGAACACAGAACTTTTCTTTTAAATTCTCTCTGGTGCTACTGAATGACAATGTGACTACATTTGTACTGTTTTGCTGATTGTAATTTGTAAATACCATGAAATAATGAGGGTCTGTAACGTTGACACGGACCTCCACAGTAATGTCCCCAGTACAACCCTGCCACACACATCACAGAAAATACTTCATTCTTAAAATGTGACAATGTAAATTTGGCTGAACACTGCCTTTTAGACACTTTTGGTACACTCTATTTTTGTATAATGCACACTATAAAAATAAATACATGTCAATATATTGGTTGTCTCCACCCAAGTCCCTTGAAAATCTTATATATGCAATGTGATAATGTTTGAACATCTGTGTTATATGGAAATAATGCAACACCAGTCAATTAATGAAAAAAGAAATACACACATTTAGATTTAAATGAACTAATTCTTAACTTATTAAATTCAACTGACATGATACTCCATACAAGCATATTTTTGTAACAATATCAACTTTGAGTATTTTTGTTGTTGTTGCAGGTCAGTAGTTTGTGTCTGAGGCGGTCTTTTAAGTGACTCTTTTTCTCCTTAAATATTTAACATCAGGGAAAAAAATAGAGACAAAACTTTTGGATCACCTTTATTTCTGTGTAGTCACTGATGAATAATGGATGCAGTAAAAGGTTTATATAGCAAAACGCATAGCTAGCAATAACCCTCACTTAACTTTACTCTTTAAAAGTGTAGTAGTCGGAGCTGTAGTAAATGAATCTCACACTTCCTGTGAGTCCTGAGCTAATTTAGCCTCGGTTTATTCTGGTTTTTGAGGCCTTTTGGATTCACTGAGTAAGAATGTTTGAGAAACAGAAAAAAAACAACCTCATAGACACTCGACATTGCAGTTTTGAGAGAAGGGCCCCCCTTTAAGATGCATCTAAGTCTCATCAACACAACTCTCTAAGTATTTAAGATATACTATTAGCCACTGCATTTAACCCCAGTGGCATATTTAGGATTGGGGGGAAAAATAAAACACCAATGTGTAAAATAGTAGAAAGCTGTTTTGAGATTGTGATTTAAAAAAAAAGAAAACT
This sequence comes from Neodontobutis hainanensis, assembly GCA_024349245.1. Taxonomy (NCBI): domain Eukaryota; kingdom Metazoa; phylum Chordata; class Actinopteri; order Gobiiformes; family Odontobutidae; genus Neodontobutis; species Neodontobutis hainanensis. Next base: position 297,972 of record JALDNG010000059.1, read on the forward strand.
CTTTAATCCCTTTTCTAATCCTCTCATTGAGTTGTTAGAAGATTTATCTGATCAAAGCCGTTGTGAACTTAATCAGACATTAACCCCATAGCCCGGGTTGTCCAAAAATCTCTATACATTCCAGACCGATGCTGCTAAACCTTGAATAAAAGTACAAAGTTTTATTCATGAAGTGACTAACTTCTACCCACGGTTACTTAACACTGCTTTTTCCAGGTGGAGTGTCTCCCGAAAGAAACAAAGTGGTGTCTATATTTAAAGTCGGTGCATCCAGGTAACGTGTCAAACAAAGTGGACTTTAAAAAGAGGGGAACAAACTGGTCTACGGTATTTTTAACAACCTCTAGTGTAGCCTATCTATAAATTAGTCAAGTGTAGTTATGTACTGTGGGATTTTTATTCAAAACAAGTGGACATTTTCAAATTAAAATGCCTCTGTAATACTAGTTTTATTGTGGTTTAAGGTCCGGGTTAATCCCAGTTTAGCCTGGATTCAGTCCTGGTTTTAGTCCTGCTCATTCCTTTTTGAGTCCTTGGCTTGGCCGTGGTTCTATCCTTGTTCTTTGTTTGACAATGCTGCCATCTGCTGGACAAAGAGCATGTATGTATTTTATTAATGGGTTTAATCTTGGTTTAGTTCTTAAGTTTTAATTGAACTTTTAGTAAAAAAAAGATGAAATATTAATAGGTGTACCTTGTTAATTTGATTAAAAAGAGAACCTAAAAAGTCACTAGACAGTGTAGCGTGTGGTTATTACTGTTTTTGTCTTTGAGTGCTGGTTTAGTCCAGAGTTTATTCCTGAATTAATAAAAGATTGTGCCATAAATAATACTTTCTTTAGTTCTCTGTTGAAGCTTGGTTTAGCTCCTGTGTTTTATCCTATTCGTCCCATACGTCTGGCTGTAGAATAGTCTTAGCCCTGTTCTGTTTAATTAGTCCTGTTCCTCTTTAAGACCCACTTCTTGATTAAAAGCGCCCCCTCCCTGTGTCTCTCGCAGTTCGGTCTGTCACTCTGGAGCATCTGGTCTTGAGCGTCAGAGTGGAGCAGACAGCAGGGAACCGGAGCGGCCCCTAGAACCGAAGTCCAGTCTCCGGGCCAGAGACACTGGAGCCCACAGCCCGCCCATCGCCGTCCGTCCGCTGGGCCGGTCCCGAGCAGCCAGCCCTTTGGACTGACGTACTCGCTGAAATGTCCCGCCACATCTACATCCGCAACAAGATTGGAGAGGGCATCCAGGCGCCCATCTTCCAGGTAGAGCCCGACCAGGAGGCAAAAGAATCCTGGTTTAGACCTGGGTTACTTAGTTCTGAGTTTAATCCCAGTGTAGACCTAGTTTAAAGTCACATTTAATCATCATTTTTGTCTGCTTTACTTGTAGTTTACTCCTGGATTTAAGTTTGACGCTAGTTTTAGTTTCGGATTAATCCCTAGTTTAATCCTAATGTTAGTAACCATATTTAGTTTCAGTTTTTGTATTACATTTTCACAATCGTGTCTTGTGTTGCTTATTTGATTGGTTTGGGAAGTAGTTAGTGTCTTTAAAGTTTATTTTAATTATCTAAAATAAACTCTCTTACACATGTTTTCAGAGAACATTTCAGACACATGGCAAACTCATGTTGAAATCTTACACACAGTAGTCCAATAATCACAATCACAATACTGGTTCAATCAATAGAACATCATTTTAAGCAGTAAACTTGATTTAATACTGACTAAAGTGTTGTGTGTGGTTGTGTTTAAGGACAAAAGACACTCCTGCAAACTCACCTGGGACAGTTACCTGCACTTGGTCTTTAAACGAGGGCTTACCCTAACCCTAAATGTATTCAGGCTCCGTATTCTGAATGGACTTATGGCTTTTGTACTAAGATTAAAGCATATTTTAACCTTAACATTGATAACATCCTCTATATGGTTTCCTCTGTTGCCCATTAAAGTAAAAGCACCAAACATCAAACACACACTTAAAGATTGCCAGACTGTCAGGGCATCTCTAAAACTCGATCAATTGGTCCTTGGAGGCCATTTTCAGATATAATTAGATCCGAAGTGTATTCATAGACACCGGTGACGTTACTTGTGTCCCATTGCTTTGGCTTGGAAACACTGGCCCAGATTAACGTCCCTGTTTTTTTTTTTTAAAATCCAGGGAAGTAGGTTCTGACTTTTTCACTGTGATTGTCTGGAGACTTGAACAAAATGGGGCAAATCAGAGGAAGATAATTAACGCTGCTCTCTGGGGGTTAAATGCACGGCTATAATTGGACTTTTGGAAGACAAATGGAAGTTAAGTTTGTGTTTAAAGAGCCACTGATCTTAACAGGGTTTGTTCATTCATTTGATTATACCTTCTGGCTGAATATTTAAGACTTGTTTTTGTCCCAGGTGAACAGAGGGACCTATTCTCGCAGGAGTCGCCTCAAGAGGTCGGACGGCAGCACCACCTCCACTAGCTTCATCCTCCGACAGGTATGTTGTGAGGTAGATAAGTAACACACTGGACAGTTAAGGTAAGTGTGGGACATGTGTGACTAATTGCGCATGCTCAGTGGCTCAGTTTCTGCCTTGAACCCTTCCCACTTTTAGTTTAAATTCAGGACTTGGACTAATGATGCCCCCTCAATTATTTAAAATATCATAACTTATACATGATAAGTACCTTATTAAACCCAGGTAAAATATAAACTTGCATATCAGAGCCAAAAGAGCTGTGCCAGAAGCGTATTAATTCATTTGAGTTCTGTGGCCGCTGACACTATGCTATATTAGTCTTTATCCAGCAGAGGGCGCCATCAACTGGTCTTCAATAAACACACGAGACAAAAATAGTTTTGACTTTTTCAATACAAAACTTTCACTTTCGTATTCTATTAATATGAGTTTACATTTATTTTATACGAGTGTTCCTTATTTTATCTGGATTAAGAGTCAATTAAACTAAAAAGAAATGTAACTGCATTTAATGATTCCTTATTTATAATTTTTATAATGAGTTAGTTTCAAGATACACCGTTCACTAAACACCTTAACTAAACCTAGGTCTAAACCTGGAATAAACCAGGACTTAACCTAGGACTAAACCTAGGTCTAAACCTGGAATAAACCAGGACTTAACCTAGGACTAAACCTAGTACTAAACCTGTAATTAACCAGGACTTAACCAGGACTTAACCTAGGTCTAAACCTGGAATAAACCAGGACTTAACCTAGGACTAAACCTAGTACTAAACCTGTAATTAACCAGGACTTAACCTAGGACTAAACCTAGTACTAAACCTGGAATTAACCAGGACTTAACCAGGACTTAACCTAGGACTAAACCTGGAATTAACCAGAACTTAACCTAGGACTAAACCTAGGTCTAAACTAAACTAGGACAAAAAAACCCTCAAGCTTTAACAAGGACTACATTTAGCCAAACCCAGGTCTAAACCCAGGACAAAACCCAGGACTAAACCCAGGACAAAACCCAGGACTAAACCCAGGACAAAACCAAGGACAAAACCCAGGACTAAACCCAGGTCTAAACCCAGGAAAAAACCCAGGACAAAACCTAGATCTAAACCCAGGACAAAACCCAGGACTAAACCCAGGTCTAAACCCAGGACAAAACCCAGGACTAAACCCAGGACAAAACCCAGGACAAAACCCAGGACAAAACCCAGGACTAAACCCAGGTCTAAACCCAGGACAAAACCCGGGACAAAACCTAGATCTAAACCCAGGACAAAACCCAGGACTAAACCCAGGTCTAAACCCAGGACAAAACCCATTACAAAACCTAGATCTAAACCCAGGACAAAACCCAGGTCTAAAGTAAGGACAAAACCCAGGACTAAACCCAGGTCTAAAGTCAGGACAAAACCCAGGACTAAACCCAGGACAAAACCCAGGAGTAAACCCAGGTCTAAACCCAGGACAAAACCCAGGACAAAACCTAGATCTAAACCCAGGACTAAACCCAGCACAAAATCCAGGACAAAACCTAGGTCTAAACCCAGGACTAAACCCAGGACAAAACCCTGGTCTAAACCCAGTCCTAAACCATGAGTATTCCCAGCTCTGAGAGGAAAATGGTGGGCTCTTCCTCATTAATTCCTGCCCCCCTCCCCTGTATTTCCCTCCTGCACAAAAAAAAAAAAAGAAAAGCACCCTGAGCTGTGGACCAATCAGGCGGCTGCTCTGCGCCTGTGTCATCAGGCTGGATGTTGGAAGGCTCCACTGCCTTGTGCTGCGCTGGACCGAGGATGCAAACGTTGGGCTTTCTCCGGGGACAGCCTCTCTTCTCCCTCCGTCGTGTGATGTGAGCGCCAGCCTTTCTCTTTCTGTGAAAGTCCTGATCCTCAAAAAAAAACCTGGACATTTTTTTCCTAAAACCCCATCCATCTTCTGATTCTGGAGACACTGGATTGTCGTCATCATCTCCATCCAATCCATCCGATCCATCCTTTTTGTCCCCCACACTTGCCTCTTCCCTTCTGGCTTCCTATGCGTTTTTTTCCCCCTCTTCTTGGAATATTGAGCCTCCATCCATGTATGACAATTTGAGTGTTTTGAATTGTCCTCCTCGGATTTGGAGAGACCAGATTGTCGTCATCCCCTCCATTCTTTTTTGTGCATTGTAGCCTATTCCTTTACATTTTTCCCTTTCGTAGCGCTCGCTGGAATATCAAACCTCCATGTATGACAATTTGTACCTGCATGGATTCGAAGACTCGGAGGCGGTAAGTGCTTTGTGGGGTTTTTTCATGTTGTATTTTGGCTTGTGTGTATGTTGTCTCAAGGCCTTTTCGGTGGGAGGTAGGTAGGTGGCTTAGAGTACAGTGCAGCGTGATCGGGGGCTCTGCTCAGCTGAAGGGGGTTGGGTGGTGGTGCGTGGAAAAGGAGGGTAGAGGGAGGGGTGGGTGCACATTAGGCAGATGGCTCCTGACGTGTGGCTCTGGTAATTCTGCTTGCTTTATTATTATATATATTTTTTTACATTTCCTCAAATTGTGCAGGAAATAGGCCTTAGGAAGCCCTCGGGAAGTGTGCATCATGCCTTTTCAGAGACGGAAGAGATGGATACAGAAAGAGGCAAGGCACTACAAAGAATAAATTCTGGACAGATCATTGTTAGAGGTTACAAATGCACTCTTATTAATCGCTGGACTAGGACTAAATAAAGGTCCAAACCAAGACTGAACCCTGGAATTAACCTAAATTACATAAGGACTGGAAACAGGGCTAGACCAACACTAAACCTGGAATACATAGACACTAAAACAAAAATGAAATCACAGTTTCTTGAGCTTCTCTTACATCCTACATCTACCATAATGCATCATAGTTAAGAACCATTGTGTAGCAGTTCTTTCTCAATAATGCTCTACCATTTATATTCTTGCTTTGACCAAAATCCATTAATAAACCCAGAGTAAACCAGACTTAAACCAGGTCTTAGTTTCGTTTTATTATATGACATAAAAATGTAGCTTGGTGCTCGTCTTGGCTCTGGCGTGACGTGGTCATTGTGACGTAGCGCTGTTCTGCTCAGAGGCTCAGAGGAACATGCTTCGTGAGGTCATTATGTGGAGGCTGATGAGTCACATGCTCAGGCTTCTTTACTGCATCACACATCGGCCCGAAATCTAAATCCAAATTCACATTGAGACAATTCAAACATTTTAAAATTACAGAAATGAACGGCAAACATTATTCATCTCGTCGTTTTATTGGTTGATTCCTGCATTTTCCTCTAAGACTATGGTGTATATAACAGCACTGACATCTAGCCTCCATACTGTTTTCTCACTGCCCAGTTTACTTTTATATATCAGTAATATAACTTGAATCATAAACTATGTACAAATACCTAAATCTTAAGTGTACACCATAAACTGAATGAATTAGAACATTTTTAAAACAATATCTTTCAAACATGATGGTTTTCACAAATGTATTTATAAATAGTTTCCAGAAACAGTTACATTCAAATTTAAAAGAGGCTTAAATCCAAGACTAAATCAGGGCCTATTGCAATTTCTACATTGCACAACTCCCATAATGCAACACCGTCACTTATAAGATTACAGAGGCTCCTTCTGAGCAAAGCAATGTATTAAATTACATTCAAGCAATATGAGATTATGAGAAAACAGGACTGATGCGAGGCTACATAACACTTAAATCAAGAGCCATACCAGGACTAAACGGACTGAAATTTATCTTTTTTTCACTAGGACTTCAACAACATACATAACATAATACAACACAGCAACTTATTACGTTCCAGAGAACCGTTTTGAGCAGTGCTTTAGAACTAAAGCAGGACTAAAGCAGGACTAAAACAGGCTTTGTATTTATATTTTGTTTCCCAAAATAAGGAGAATTAGACCAGTCATGAAATAGTTTGTTTTGTATTAGATTGCATTGAAACCATATTACCTTAAACAGGAACAAACATGAGATTTTAATCAAGGTCTGAACCAAAACTAAACCGATGTAACCAGAACTAAACCCTTCCTTTCATGATACATTACACTTACTTTACAGGGGCCTTTTCAATGATGCTCATAAACCCACCAATATTGTAGTCCTATTACATCCTCAAACTCCCATAATGCAACACAACAGTTTATTTAACACGTTGCTTTTTAACTGTTGTATTTATCTGCCTCCAATGAATGCCTCTGTTTTCTGACAGTAAGCGTTCCTCTCTCCTCCGTCTGTGATTGGATGGCCCCGGCCCCGAGCTGAGCGCTGTGCTAACGTCAGGCCTTGTCCTGCCTCTTTTGCTGGAGCCTGTAAAAAAGTGCTTAGCTCTGATGACTGCTTCGATTGATCCTCTCAGACTAATGGTCTCCCATAATTGAATCATCATTAGCGGGCGATGGTTTAGATTAGGATGGCAGAAGAAAATGCTTTGTCCAGTTTTGAGATTCACGCTGAAATTCACGCTGCATGGCACAATGTGAGCTGATGTGAGCACGTCTGAGATGAAAAGTTACACAAGACATGCTTTTGCTGCTGTTTTTTTGCTCCTAGAGAAGACTTTGAAGGAAATAGACCATTCTGGTTTACCTACTGACATATCAAATAAGCCTAGTGCATTTGTTTATCATATTTATATTTTAAATTATATTTTAAGTTCATTTTAAGTTATATTTTAATGAATACTTCACTTTCAGTTTGGAGAGGCAGACATGGGTTACTGCTGTAAATGGGGCCAGTGAAAAGGGATTTTAAAGACTTACACAGTTTTGTAAAATACTGAATACGTGCAGTTTTAGGAAGTCAGTCTCTAAACCCTTAATGCATGTTAGTTTTAAAGAAGAGTGTGTAATTGTTTGGCAGTGTCCTGTAGTGACTTCTTTCTAGACCATTTCAACAGCTACGGTAGCCTTGTGGGGACTCACTGTTTTTGAGAATATGGTTGATAATGAGTTCCCTAATGAGCTCAGGTTAAAGTGTGAATGTACTTCCCTGAATGTGTCCTCTCAGGGCAGTTGTAGACACAGGACAAGAAAGTGATGAAACCTTTTCCAATATAATCAGCGTTTATGCTGTACGTATAAATTTAGTCCAATTGTTTGCCTCTGTTTTGTCTCCAGGGCTCAGCGGACTCTTACACCAGCAGACCTTCAGACTCAGATGTCTCTCTGGAGGAGGAGCGCGAGGTCCAGGCCCAGGTCCACAGCCAGAGCCCCAGCCAGACCCCGGGGCCGGGACAGAGCCGGCAGGAGAGGGAGCAGCAGGCCGCCGTCCAGCTGGAGCGAGCCAAGGTGAACCACACAGACAGCAGTTTCAGAGATAATCTAATGAGTCCAGTTTCAAACTAATTGAACGTAACTGGCTGTTCATTTTCTTTCAGACTAAGCCTGTAGCATTTGCTGTTAGGACAAATGTGAGCTACTGTGGAGCACTGGACGAGGATGTTCCTGTCCCGGCTACAGCCATCTCCTTCGACGCCAAGGACTTCCTCCACATAAAAGAGGCATGTATGCTCAACGCTTCACAGTCAATAATCAGATGAATGTAATATTGAGCCACTTTTTTATATCTGGGGTGTAGAAGTTCAACAATGACTGGTGGATCGGCCGGTTGGTGAAGGAGGGCTGTGAGATTGGTTTTATCCCCAGCCCTTTGAAGCTCGAGAACATCCGGCTTCAGCAGGAGCAGAAGAGAGGACGTGTCCAAGGGTGAGCAATAGGAAAACTCCAACACCGTTAAGACATGTAAGACATTAGCAGGAGACCCACACATCCTGGAATAGATCATGGGAACATCACAGAAAATGTGAAGAAAGAGACCAATTTCCTTTTATTTGTGCATTTTGAAAGAGTTAAGTTCATCCAACACAAAGTTAACATTACACAAAGGTTAGGTTAAAAATATCTGTACTTACCTTTTACTTAAGTACATTTTAAAGCTGCTTTGTGTTACCTTGCATCTGATTTTTAAATAGCTCTTTTGAGAAATCAGCAGTGTGTTTTTACATGTAACTTTAGAAAAATTATTATTTTTTATTCATCCTTTTGTTATATTTTAGTGTTGAGATTGCAATTTCTTTTAGCATTAACCATTATCTTGGTTATTCTTTAGCATTGTCCAGGGTTTCTTTTTCAGTTGTTTTAGTTTGTAACCTTTTGAAAGGTTTAAACCCCCAAAATGCTAATTGACTTTATAACATCTAATAGACAGGTTTGTTCATGGATGTCTCGCAAATAAAAAAGAGATTATTATAGCCCAAATAAACCCTACTGTAGGTTAGATTTCTGCTTTCTGTATCGCTATAATCCTACTTTACCCAGTTCTGACGGTAGTTGAGTGTCTTGTGTTGAATAAAGCAGCAGTGAATGTATTTTGGTTCAATAGGTCTAATTAGTGCCCGCTCTGCTCTGTGTCTAATGCCTTTTGAAGGTTTGAGTTTTCCCACTAACCCACATGCACTCTTTTCTCGCTGTGTTGCCGAGCTGAATCCTAATCTGACCAGACTGCTGTGTCAGTGACTAGCTTCACTGCATTTAACCAGGTCATTGTATTTGAACAGATTCAAAGTGATAGTGGGTTGTATAACGTTGAATTGGTCAGTCTCTGTTTGAAGTTGAAGTAAATGTTGAGTAAATACGTCCTACGATTTGACTTCTTCAGTGGTTGATTGTGGTTGTTTGTCTGCATTAATGCCAGGTTGTGTCTTTGTCTCTCTTTATCCCTCTTGTCTTTTCCAGTAAGTCCGGAGGGAACTCCTCTTCCAGTGTGGAGGATGAGGTCTCGGCCTCTATCCGTCCGCTCATTTCCTCCACAGGTGAGGGCTCAGGGCCAGGGGAGGGGGGACAGTGCAGCAACCCGCTTTGGACATGTCCACACCTTAATGGATAGTTTTGTAAATGGATATTTCCCCCAAAAAAAGCTTCCACACAAGTTTGCCACGCCACTAGTTTGACAGGGTCTTTGTGAAAACTGCATATCCTGGAAGTTTATAGTCTGTAACTTTTTAATTATTGCTATAAAAACCTTGGTGTCTTTTGTTCAAAGTTCTATGAAGTTTGTATTTTTGTTTTTATTTGAATCACCTAAAAATAGACAAAGGTGGATTTAAACAGGTTTTAGATCGATTTGAACAGGTTCTAGTTAGATTTAAACAGGTTTTAGATTGATTTGAACAGGTTCTAGTTAGATTTAAACAGGTTTTAGATCGATTTGAACAGGTTCTAGTTAGATTTAAACAGGTTTTAGATCGATTTGAACAGGTTCTAGTTAGATTTAAACAGGTTTTAGATCGATTTGAACAGGTTCTAGTTAGATTTAAACAGGTTTTAGATCGATTTGAACAGGTTCTAGTTAGATTTAAACAGGTTTAAATCGATTTGAACAGGTTCTAGTTAGATTTAAACAGGTTTAAATCGATTTGAACAGGTTCTAGTTAGATTTAAACAGGTTTTAGATCGATTTGAACAGGTTCTAGTTAGATTTAAACAGGTTTTAGATCGATTTGAACAGGTTCTAGTTAGATTTCAAAAGGTTTTAGATCGATTTGAACAGGTTCTAGTTAGATTTAAACAGGTTTTAGATCGATTTGAACAGGTTCTAGTTAGATTTAAATAGGTTTTAGATCGATTTGAACAGGTTCTTCTTATAAATGGTTAGAGTCAGAAATAATACAATGCAAAGAATAATTGAAATGACACTGAAAAAAGTAACTAAACTTTATAACAATAGCTTTAAATCAGTGGCACTTACAAAACTTAACTGAAAAATATCCAAAACACAAAATGACAAAGATAACTCTTAAACAAACCCCTGAAAACTCAAGCAAAACAGGAGATATACATTTACAAAGACATCTGTGTGGACTTGTCTTTCTAGAGCCATGCTTCCTTTCTACACCACTTCACTCCAACAATAATAATCGAAAGGCTTCCCATGTCTCCGCATAGAGCATAAGTTGATAGAGCATAAGTTGATAGTTGTTGGTCCGTTTTCCTTGCTCCTCCTCTTCCTTCAGTTGAGGACGGCAGGCGCTCTTGAGACTGGGGGCTTACCACAGAGTGAACCCAACGGCCCGACTAACACCCCCCTGAACTGCTCTCATGTGACTTTGTGAATATATAACCATAGGACAATGTAGAGTACGGTGGCCCCCAAGGCTCAACCAAATATGAACACAACACAAATACAGATCAATATGCAACAGGAGTGAGTGGCACATCGAGTATTTGTGATTGCCTTTTGTATTTTTTGAGCCTTCTGAGCCAACGTATCAGACTTCTATCATATTTGTAATCCTTGTTTTATTTGATGATATTTTTGAATCATGTGATTGAATACTTGTCGCAAATGCGTTCACAGCTGACACTGACGTCTTTGTATCCTGTGCTTTCTCTTCTCCCGCAGGAAAGCAGAAACAGAAAGTGGTAAGTTGGTCACGGTAAAAACTGCACTCTTTCTTTCACGATTCATTCAACACGTTCTCAAGCCCAAGATGTGATATACCAATGTACCCCCACCTGTTGAGATGGTCCAGTACTGACATTAAAAGCCCAACAGCACCACCAGACCATGTATGTTTACCTTTTACACTCTCCACCAGTTTTCCCTTTTTCATTATCAGATGAAATGTAAAATGTTAGATTTAATTCAATTGCTGTCTGTTTAAAGTGTAATGTGTGTCATTATTTGATCGAAAATTATACAGAGGTGTAGCAAACAATAGAAATGATTTGCTTTTTAGGTTATTCCTGGCCTCAAATCAGCTCAGATGTATCTTAAATTAGCACATGTAACTAAATATTTAAGCAACACACGTAATAATAAATAACAATATTTTGTAATAACATGTAGGCTTTGCAGAGTGAAGAGTCACTAATGTCATTGTTATTGGGTTTTCTTTAGGTTACAGATTATACTAGGAAGGGAGACAGAAACAGGTCATAAAGTCATAAAGGGGTCACATGACTTGTAACAGTAGCCTCTGATTGGCTCCAGTTTGCAATGGCATCAAAATAACTGTCAGTATTTCAAAAGTATTGACAAATTATTTTTTCTTTTAATTTTAAGACATTTTAGGATGTCTCAAAACTGTCCCATGTGCCCCCAAAAACGTGTCTGTAGCCTTAACATGTTTCTTTGGCTGAAACAAGGAGGCGGGGCTTATTACTCTGGCTGAACAACCTGGATTTTTATACTAATAACACTACCAAGTTGTAGTTTTTCTCTCTCAAGGAGTTTTTTTGAGACATTGGATCATATTTGGTTGAGCGTAAACATTGCTATATAATGCTGTAGACCGCCTGCCGTCAGAATAGCACCAGAGGCAACAGGAAACAAAGTGTGGGATATTACGTCTTGGGTTGAGAACGACCTCCATAAACTGACTGAAAACCCGTAGTGCTGAAGTTTGTGTAGCTGGATCCTTTTAGACTGTACTTCTGGTTTTATATTGTGTTACTGTAATGACTGTAGCTAACCTCATATCCATCAAAACTTGCAGCAAATTATCAAACATTTATGATCCAGTCAAAATGTAACAAAATTCAATCAGTGAATTTATATGCATGCATTTGTTTAGCTTTTAGCCACTTTCTTCTTCCTTTCTAGTAGCATTTAGCCTTAGGTATTTCTTTTGAATGTCTTTTTCTGAAGTTGAAATGTGTAAATCGGCTACGTTTTGACTGGTAATGGTAATAAATGAAGTATAATTTGCTGCATGCCCTCACTTGGCTTCTGTGAGTAAAGTGTCGTCGTGACGGTGCAGTCGCCCGTGTCCTGTTTGTGATTGGTTGGTTGTTGATATTAACAGACGGAGCACATCCCACCGTACGATGTGGTGCCCTCCATGAGGCCCGTCATTCTGGTCGGACCCTCGCTCAAAGGATACGAGGTGAGTGTCAATCAAGTTGTAACGATATTTAAGGCTGTGTGAATTTAGTTTTCTGTCTGGACAGTCTGGATAAACACTAAATACATTCATTCATTGGTTCCAAAATCAAGCAAGTATGTCAGTTGTTTTTCAGTTTATGGAAAATTAAGTTTATATAATTCATAGGAAAATGATGTATAGAGAGAAGTAATTAAATGGTTTAACAACCAGTAGTAGGTCAGAGACAAATGTCTTTGTGTGTGTTTTATTTTCGTGCAGGTGACGGACATGATGCAGAAAGCCCTGTTTGATTTCCTGAAACACAGATTTGATGGCAGGTAATGGCTCTTCAAAACATTTTCCTACTTTTAATTCAATTACATTTACATTGTTCTCTTGTTCTATGTCAATATGTTGCAGGATATCAATCACACGAGTCACAGCGGATATATCTTTAGCCAAAAGGTCTGTCCTGAACAACCCCAGTAAGAGAGCCATCATTGAACGCTCCAGCACACGCTCCAGCCTCGGTACAGATCCGTCATTACAACAAAACTTCACAAAATTTCACACTCACATGATTTCCATAAAAAGGATTATGATAATGAGTGATTAATATCTGGTAAATCGTCTAAGATGGGATGAAATAACACAGAGAGATGGATGGGATCTTAATATACACACTTGATCTGCTCCATGTGTCTCTCAGCTGAGGTTCAGAGTGAGATCGAGCGGATCTTCGAGTTGGCCCGGTCTCTGCAGCTCGTGGTGCTCGACGCCGACACCATCAACCATCCCGCTCAGCTGCTCAAAACCTCCCTGGCTCCCATTATCGTCCACGTCAAAGTCTCCTCTCCGAAGGTACAAAAACACAATCAGCAATCATTCATTTAGGAGAGCGACTCAAGTCCATGATCTGGTGAGTTACTAATGGGCTATTGTCCTGTTTAGTTGTCTGTTTAGGCTACAGACAGTAAGGAAATGGCAGAAAGGTAACAGGCTTTATTTAAGGTTATGTTCCTTCCACAAGCACTTCTAAAAGCGGCATGAAATCTCTTGGACATACAGCCTTTTTAATGCAAGGTTTCACATTGTCCAAAGAAGCACATTTGCATGGAGAGGTCAAAATTTAATGCTCCTCACTGGAATATTGTATTACTTGACTGTAGTAATAGTTAGTGTCATAAGGAAGTCAGCACTAACCAAATCGGGGACAACACCCCTTAAAAAACACCCACGGTTTCTTGTCACTGCCTGAAATCAAGAACATTTGAATGATAAAGCCCACATTTTTCTCCTGTTTTGTAATTTAAAGAGGTTTAACTAGAACACAGTGTCCTTTCCAGGTTTTGCAGAGGCTGGTCAAATCCAGAGGGAAGAGCCAGAGCAAACATTTAAACGTGCAGCTCGTCGCCGCTGATAAACTGGCCCAGTGTCCACCGGTAATTAAACAAATCAATCTACAGCATTGAAAACAGAAGTGAATTACTGGGATTTTTCTATCTACAGGGTTATGACGATGTTATTGTCCTTTTTAGGAAATGTTTGACGTGATCCTGGACGAAAACCAGCTGGAGGACGCCTGTGAGCATTTGGCCGAGTACCTGGAGGCCTATTGGAAAGCCACCCACACCTCCATGGCCACGCCGTTAAACCCTCTGCTGGGACGCAACCTGGCCCCCACCACCCTCACGCAGTACTCCTCCAACATAACCGGACTACAGGTAGCACTGGGACACGCATTTAGCCGGTAGAACATTAAGGTTATATGGACTGAAAGGTGCCAGACATTGAACACTCAATGGGCTGCAGTGACACCCAGTGGTCAATCAATGAATTACCCATTCAAGCCACAGTTAGTTTAATACATAATCAGCTCCAGTGCATTTTACTTTAAACAAACGTTTTATTCATTAAGAATGATTCTGTATTTATGGCCTAGTCCAACTTATTGTTTTTGTTGATTCAGAAACATTATGTGCACATATTGAGATGAGTCTATGTTAATAGCACTAACAGGCTGATTGACACATCTCCAATAGACTGAAGGAATCCGTTTGGTCTTCTTTTAGTGAGTATAAAAGGGCTAACTCCTGTTATCCTGTCTGTGTTGTTTGTAGCAGAGCCAAAAAACGCGACAGAGCAACCACACGGGCGACCACTCCACCCCCAACGAACGGCGAAACCTGATGACGTCGGACGAGAACTACCACAATGAGCGCGCTCACAAGGGACGCAACCGCATGTCCTCGGGCTCCCAGCACAGCCGAGACCAGCCTGACCCCTACCAGGACCCTTACCAGGACCCTTACCAGGATGCCTACAAACCCCACCGCAACCGCAGCTCGCCGGGAAGCTACGACTCCCGACACCGGCTCTGAGTGCAAGGATCACACTGTCCTGTCCAGGTGTAAGATTACTGCGACATTTTCAATCATTTCAGAAGGAGGTTTTTACAAAAACTAAACACTGCTGGGGTTCTCAAACCTTTGTCCTGGGACGTGTATAAATCCCAAATCCTCACCACTTAGCTTATTGCATGCTGATAGATGACCAACTTCTGCATTCATGTATGTTTTCTACCTAGTATTGGGTGGCGCTGTAAATACAGGGTGCATTTTTCTAAACTGACAGTAGAAAGGTATGCGGTAATGATTATACTGTAAATGGCTGCTAGTTTCTAAAAAAAAAAAAAAATCCACAATGAACAACTAACTGGTGCTTTACATTCCCAAACAAACTATTTTGCTATTTTGAAGAAGTCACTTTGGCCAGCTTTTCTGTAGCATAGCATTTCATTTGGTTTCACTGCTTCTGAAATGAACACTCAGAGGAATAGAGGAGGGAACAACTGTAGCTAAATGGGACTTGAGATCCTAGACAGTATGAGGATAGTGGGCAGTTATGTGGAATTGAGGGCTGGCTCCTATATTATTCTGCAGGGTTTTAAGTAACCACATTTGAGGTAGTAAAATGTAGTGTTAATAGTTTTGTTTTGGGGCAAGTAAACCTAGCCACTCTTCAACCTATGTTATCAGTGTTAGCATTAGCAGTCGTGAGGGCAAACGGCACTAGTTTGTTTTTGGTTTTGTTTAACTTTTTCAAGTTGGAACTGAGTTTTAAAAGACTTTATTGTGACATGGCTGTTTCATAAAAAGATTAAAATCATGCCCAAGTCTTTCAGCCTTCAGGCCTTCATCAGGGCAAGCATCTCCCACCTTTGAGTGCCTCAGTTCCCTGCTTCAACATGTAAGCAAATTATTGCTTCATATGATGATATTTAGAGCCAACTGTCCCAATAGGTGAGCGACAGTTGGGTGCTCATAACCTACGTTCTCTACTTTTCTTTGTCAATACAATGTGAAAGATTTCAGCTGTAAATGTAAAGATTTACTATTCTTCAAATATTAACATTATTTATGATTAATTTAGTATGTTGACTAAAACATATTAGTTTTCAAATACACTCTGTTTTAAAAATATTTCAGTCTAATTGGGAGCTGCCACAATTAAATTGGTCCACTATTCTTCTCCTGTTTACGCTCAAGATGCTTGAAGTTTTCTTAAGGTAGAAGCATGTTGGGTCACATGACTGGTCCATCTTCTTCGATGCGTTTTTTTGGGATTTGTTTACGTCACGTCCATTTTCTGTGTAGCTGGCATGTGTCCTGACTGCAGAGCATGTTCCTTCTGACTCCTACTGTAACTGATGTTTGTAGAGCTGTAGGACGGCTTTCTCTGTATATATATCTATATATATATATATATATATATATAGAGAGAGAGAGATAGATAGATAGATAGATAGATAGATAGATAGATAGATAGATAGATAGGTAGATAGATATAGAAGGTGGCCTAAATTCAACATAAATGATCCCTGAAAGTCTGACAAAAGTCTTCAGTGATTACCTTTTAATCAATAGGAATATGTCAGACACTGTTGTAGCTCCTTTATGACAAGGTTTAGCTCAGACAAAATGGGACAAAACGTTCATTGTACATATCTTTATTTCTTGACATATCTGAACGCTCACTAAACACGTCTGTTGCTATGTAAGTTTCTTCCAAAAACTTGAATTTAAATGTCACTGAATTTAAAGGAATAGTCCAGTGTTTTGTAAATGTGGTTCCATTAGTTACTTTTTTTGCACCAGAGTCTCTTTCTCTAAACTGGGAGAAACAGTTATCAATACTTTAAGTAATGATTTAGAGCTCATAGCCATTTTTTTTATTTATTTATTTTTACAAAAAACTGGACAATTCCTTTTAAGCGTCTTCACTAAAGTGTCTTTCACTGCTTTCATGTGTTTCTCTGATATTCTTTCTTCTTCTATTCTTCTATTATTTCTTCTCACTTTGGTACAATACAGAAACTATACCACAATACAAAAGAAACATCATTTGCTTTGTTAAATAAGGACCAAACCTGAGCCGTTTTGTTGGATGTATTCATATAGCACCTGAGTTAGAGGCTGAACTGGTTGTGTGCTGATGTGTAGACTATAAAATATGTATGTCAGATTATTTGTGGCATGTGTAGACCAATAACAATGTCTGGCAAAAATGTTGTATAGTTGTTAATGATGAGAAATGATTTATATCCAAATCTGTGCAGAGTGATATTACAGCATGAAGACACTGTGGTACTCTAAAACCACCACCTGAGGGCACTATTTATTGTCCACATTAGACTACTGCAAAAAAATGTCATTCTGCACAGAAATACAAAAATCATTTTGACCTTAAGCAAAAAAAAAACAAGTAAAAAATAGACTATTCTACACTACATCATAGAAAACAGCTCCCAAGCAACGTAACAAAATGGTTTATTAATTTTGGACACATACAACATTATCAGTGCCACATCTACAGGCCTCTAAATATTTTATTTCTTTCAAAATTACATCACTTTTCTTTGGTAAAATGTAAAAAAAAACACAATTGAAGAGACATATTCCAGTCCTAGATAAATATTTGCGGAGTCTTATTTTTCTAACAAATCAATGTACATATTTTGTCTTTGAGAGATGCTCTTTGCTGTAACGGGACGCTTGGAACAAACGGCGAGGTCCAGCAAAACGCCTGACGTGTGCAATACAAACGCGGCATGCTGTTTTCAAAACGAGGAACTCCATTAACTGTTCTATGCAACTGCAAACTTGTGAACATTGGCCTCATGCTCCGGCTTCTTCCTCCAAATGTTTTTTTCCAAGCAGCTTCAAGGGAAACTATTTGGGGGTTTCGTTCATTTAATTTATAATTTTTTTTAATTTTTTTGTGAAGATGAAACTTAAGCGGCTAATGCGGTATTGCATGCATAATGTACCATTCTGGTTTATAAATTAGAAATTAAAGAAAAAGAAAATGGAGGTGGCTGTGTGTTTGAAGCAAAGCGGCAAGTGACTCAAATCTTTCTTTTTCAAAATAAAAGTCATTATAAAGTTGGCTTCTGTCTGTTTTTCTGTCATAAGGGAAATGTTTATGGTTCATGGTTGTTAATGGTTATGTATTTGTTTGGTCTGTGTTTGATTAAATCCTCTCAGAGATTACACAATACATTTGAAAACTCTTCTGTAAAGGAATTACAGGGAAAAAAACATGTAGTTTAAGTGACAGATCACATGACACACAGTTCTGATTTGGATGGGCTATTGACCCATTTGACACCTGACCTGCCAATATTAGTAGGTCAATCTAATCACCACTAATTTACTATAGTTTATTGAATTTAAATATTAAAACAATTCTTTTTCTGACCCTTTCTGTTCTTTCACTGCTCCTCCCATTGTCCCACTGCCAGCTTACTTTCACTTCCTCGCTGCCTTCTTCTCCCTGACCAAGCATACTTTCTTCTGTCCTATCCTATGTTTTCTCTAACCTTGCCTACTCCTGTCCTGACTCCACCATATCCCCCTGCCCGGCCGCCCACAACCATCCCGTGCACGGAGAGGATTTGAACTCTCTTATATCCTGTTCACCTCCGCAGGGAAACGCCTCATTGCTGTCTTTTTAGATTTCTTCAAAACTGAATTTATGACAGTTTCAATGAGTCAGTTCTCAACATTGTTGTTATCAAAGTCAATAAATAACAGGGATATTGTTAAAAACTGAACAAAAAAAATAAATAAACCATCACATCTTCAAATTAATATTTATTAGTCTTGAAAACGTGAGTAATTCTTAAGCAACGTTTGGGCTAATGTGAGCTGTGTTTTTAAAAATGACAGCGACACAATGTATTAAAGTTACCAGCACCCTTCATCAATGAAGTCAAAATTATCATTTTCATTTTGATCCAAATTCAAGGCAAAAAATGCCAAAAACAGCTTGAGCTCATAATCTTAAAGCTGATGAGCTACCAACTACTTTAGATATATTATTATTTATCAAAACTCCATCAATGTGAGAAAAGCACAGCAGTCACTGACCAGTCAGGTGTGTGAACTTTACCACTAGATAGAGCTCTTTCATTCAACAAGATATGTACCCTGTTCTTGCGGCATGCCTCATTTATGTCTCGTTTTAACCTTAAGATGGAGCCACAGGACAAGTATTTGTGTTGTGGTTGGACTGATAATATTTAGCAGGTGTCAAATTCATTAGTCTCCCAAAAAATACATACAAACAAAAAAAGGAATGTCTCAATCAACAAATGGGCCAATACATATTTACACTTATTTTGTAGCATGACCTCAACAAATCATAACTTATGCATCAATAAAACAGTTTCTGGACAATGTCATTGAATCGTAGACAAAGGTGGACACAGACAGAAAGAATTGCCTAGCCTGGCTTTAAAACGCTTTCTTTTCCACACACTTAGGCTGGTAGATGTTGCGGTTTCCTCTCAGTGCTTGTGTTTGAAGCCGCCTCCCACGACACTTCTCGCACTTCACCCACTCACTCCACACTTCTCTCGGCGTCGACTGGGCTTGACATTTTCTTGTCTCTCACAGACCACATCCTCCAGAAAAGAAATAATAAAATAAAGAAAGATTAGGCAGAGATTAGGAAATGTGGAGACTCTTTTTTGAAATGTGAGATTGTGTCCTATGGTAGTGTCTGAAATGAGGGATTTAAGAGACTTTCAGACATAGTCAGTTCTTTTAGACACAAAAACCTATACTTAAAAATGTGCATTGTGTTATAAAACAAACGTGGCTGTAGAATGATGCCACTGACGCCTCGAATTCAAGATGGATGACATTTAAAATTACGCCTTTCATCTTGGGTCTCAGTAGCTACATCAAAGCCCGGTCTGTTCCCGGTCCTCTCAGACGTTACCCTTTGTCGCTCCATTTCAGGTTTTATAAACACTCCAAATAGTCTCTAAAGAACAAACATAAAGCAGAATATCACTGTGTTCAAGTCCATGAAGAATTCAGGTACCAGTCTAGATGGACTTAAAACAGTTACTAAGCAGTGTGTTGGGTCGTAATCACAACATATACACTTTAATTAATAAAGATAGAGCAGGTAGAAGCAAGCCATTCTCAGTGTGCATTTATTGAGAAATAGCTGATCTGGAAATGAGTTTAAATGGTCTGCAGCTACAAAACTATTATGAAATCAAACCTACTGGTGGAGAGCATACCACGACATTAAGCAACCTGTGTTCAATTCTGACTCTGTTTCCATGGAGTCTATCAAATGAGAAGGAAATAATCTCAATACAATACACTGATTAAAGGCATATCAAGTTAAGGCAACACTGTCGCCTCACACAAGAAGCTCTTTCTGTGGAGTTTGCATGTTCCCCCTGCGCTTAAGTTTTCTCCAGGTATTCCAGGTACCCCCACCAACCTCTAACTTTTTTTTGATCCAGCATTTTGATTCACCAAAATAAAAACAGTCAAATACTAAATGTGTAATGAAGGAACAAAAAGGTAGCCTAGGTAACAAACTATTTCTCTGTTTGTTTTGAAACGTCTTTGAAACACCGACACATTAATAAAGGATAAATCTTAAGTGTGAAGTTTTGTGAATGTTTCTTTTAAATACAAAAATTATTTTAATCAGTTTGTGAAATGGGCCAGCAAGCTGATTGGAGAATCTGTACACAAAGCAGTTAAAGTGTCTAAGCTGCGCCATCATAAATAATATATGCCATCCTTTAAACAGCCAGTTTCAGTTCCTTCCAGCTGGTCAGAGACTTTGATTTTCGTATGGATGCCTCTCTTCTTCCCTGTCCTGCAAACCTAATTTACCAACGGTAATGAATAAAGCAACCTAACCTGACTCATTCCAACAAAATTGTGTAAAGTAAAACTGAGCTCGAGTTCATTCTACCTCATCAGAGAAACAAACAATATGTCAAAAGTGTGCTGAAGAGGAAACAACCACCAACAACAAATTATGTAGCTACACACAGCCATCTTGAAGTAATGGTTGCTTCCTGTTTTAATTACCATAGGGCATTGTCAAACCGAAAACACGTCCAGAACCTCTGTGAGTTCCCACCTGCTCCAGCCATTGTGTAGTCACATCTAGACAAACATTTCTGTGAACACACAAACCTGACGGGAATTCAGGTAAACAAGGTCTAACTTTAATTGCACAAGACAACACCACATTTAGAGACTCTTTAATTATTCCATTACCTCATCTGTATTACTCCACAGAGATATTAAACAATCCCATAAAAGGCACAAACCCTTTGTCGGCCTTTTTTCCCCTTTGGCGTCAGGGTGCGTGTCAGATATCATCTTTGTCATGTCAATGCTCTGACTCAATTTTGATGAAAATCTCAATCCGTTGGTACAAACTCTTGCTGCAGCTCAGTTTCTTGGCAGGTGAGGTGTTGCAGCACCTCAGGGGGAACAGCTGGGGTTCAATGAAAGAGAAAATGTGTTTAGTCGATTGTTTTGGTCCGAAGTGGTACAAACGAGGCGTGACACAGACTCGCTGCAGGACTCTACAATCCCACATCGTGCCCTGTGGATATTAATGTTGTGTCCCATCAGTCTTGTCCACTCTGTCAACAACAACTGCAGCCAGTGGCTTTTCAATCTCAGCTGAAAAATACCACAGTTACACCTCAGGGACGACATTAAACTTTAACAAGGTGCAGGAGTTTCCTTATCTTTTCTCTGGCTGCAGTGTTTTAGTAACACTTTTAGGGAGTATTACAAAAAAAGGTGAGATATTTTAGCCCTAAACAGCAGTTTAAAGGTTGTGTTATGGAAAAATACAGCTTCTGGCGATCTATTGAGCGACAACTTTAAGTTTAGCCTGAAGTGATGTTTAAATCTGAGCTTATGGTGATTACTAGTTGTCAAGAGCCCTTAGAGGCACACAATTTCACAATAGTTCATAACCGGACAACAAACAGTGCTTGTCTACTACCGTTTCTTGAAATTAACATTTTTTTATATCTCATGCAAGCGCCATAGTGCAGTATTAACCACTGCAGAATTCATATCACAAAGAACTGCTTGTTGATGCATTTTATGTAAGAGATAGACATTTGACCAGTGCAAATGTAGAGTCTTGTATTCATCTACATAAACCTATTTAATGTTCACTAAGGCAGAGTTTGTTCACCTATGACACTGACCTGGAGATTATAAAATGACACCAACAAGATTTCCTCAAGGTGAATAAAAATCAGAGAGGCATTAGTTCAAGCATGTAGACTGCTCTGAAAACATCTCTGAGAGCTGCTGTATACGATTTGTTGGAAACTAGCTGAGATTTATTTAGCATTTTGAATCCATTGAAAAAACATTTGTGCAACCTTTCTGTAAATCACTAGAGCACAAAAGTGCACGTCCCTTGATGAGACAATATTGGTTTGAAACATGCAGGGGGTATTCCTCCTGGAGCGAGCTCTGTCCAAATGGAGGTGACTAATGCAAAGGACGTATGAGAAACCGGTAAAAGTCACAATTAGCAGATGGCTCATGAGACAGCAAAATCTGGATCCAATACACAAACATAGACACAACACTGTGACTATTAAATTAAATTATCTATTAAAAAGAGAAGCCGTATATTGGGCATTTTTCTAAATTCCGTGCACTCAAGCTCTAAAGGTCACTGCCTCATGCCTCTGGACACAAAAAACATCAGCATTATGAACATTATTATTAACCCAGGACAGACCAACACCTCCTGTTCATACAGTCTGTTCATACAAGTGTCATTTTTCCATAAACTGAAGACTGCAAGCTTAAAAGAACAAGTGTGTGTTTTTCTTGTTTTTTTTTCTTGTTAGTATAGTAGTTTTGTAAATAGTATTAGTTTTAAATAGTATTTTATACAATTTGTAACTGTAATGACCACAACACAAGAAAATGTTGTAAAATCAAGTCTAGAGTCAGACGAGTAGGATTTTTACAAAATCACGGAAAGGTAGAAAAAATGACCAAAATTGCAGCATGAAAACCCCAGACCAGGCTTTCGATGGTTTGTTGTTAGCGGTGATTGGGTGATTGCCTCCCACACACTGATTGTGGCTAAACCTGAGCCTTGATTACTCGGACAAAGAAAACAATACAAACCTACAGCCCACACAAAACAGTGATTGTCATTAGAGTACGGCACAGTTAGTATCTGTCAGTAAGAATCATACACAACAGGAATAAAGTGGAACAAAGTGAAAAGGAAAGCAATAGGACATAATGATAATTACTGTGATAAAAAGGGCCTTTTTTCTACATTATAACACTATAGTGCACTGGAACAGTTACTAATGGGTATTATGTCTTTATTAAAAACTATAAACCATGAAAATTTGTCGATAATGTCACATCCAGTTCAAATATTTGCATTGTGTTACTTTTTGTTATTATACCTGGCTTTACTGAATGCACCACAGCCACAGCTCTAAATGGGCTCAGGTCAGTGTCTCTGTCTAACTCCACTTCTGACAGGACTGAACACTGAACACTAAAATGAACCTCATGTTAAGTGCTCATATTCTCTTCAGCTGCAATGATCAGCACTGCGATCGAGTTTATTCACACACAAGCTGCGTGCGTCAGTGTCTGCTGTGTGGAGTCCAGACAAGGTAAAAATAATGCACCACAGGATGTTTAACAATATGAAGCCATGAGAGCGGACAGGTTTTTTTTCTTAAATGACTCACTGGCATTACAGTCAGTGCTTAAGGACCAGTATTTGTTGCATTAGGCATTTACTGATTATAAAAACAGCAGTAATTACCAATACTGTCATAGTACACTTCTGTCTCTTCTGTGTTTCCCCCTTTCCTTTTTGGGAACTTCTGGGCTGGCCAGCATGCAGTATAAAAGCCTGTGCCTTCCTCACAGACGCTGCCAGATTGTCAGTAAGCTTCTCTGGTAAATGCTTGCGTAGGCCTTATTTCACTTCTGCCTTCTGTGATCTGCTCCAACCAGTTTATTTGCTCCATCCTCAGCCGGCTCAGTCCTGCCCACTTAGTTGCAACTCAAAGACCTGCCTCAGACCCTGACCAGCCATCTTCTCTACCCACACTTACCTGTTGTATTAAACACTCTAAAACTGAGTCCTTCCTGCTTTTGGGTTACTCCCTTCTTGAGTATATAATATGAGGAAGCTCCAATCCATAGAGGTCATCCTAAATTGTATAGTCTGCACGCTAAACTGTAAACATTTATGGTCCAGCTTTTCCTGTTGAAAAGAAAAGTCACCTCAAAGACAATTTTAAGCAGGTTTAAAGGTTTTTCTGTTTAGAGCAGACTGCACCAAAATGAACCTCGGTCTCCACATTATTCAAATCTGCTCCAATCTACTGCACGTCTGCTTTAACCAGCCTCACAGTGAAAGTCTCCTCTCTGCATCTTTGATACCATCCTCTGTAATCCCCCAACAACCCAACGGGAACCAGGACTGCCCTATTTAAAAGTCTCTCTCTACTTCTTTCAATTACCAATGGGAAACTCCATTCAAGACTAGAATATTACAGATAAGAGCGTGGGAATAAGAATTAAACCTCAAATTATATGACGGTTAAATGAATGAGAGCGTTGAAAGGGTGAATATGTTAGGATTAAACCTCAGGGGATGACAACATTTTATTTCAAGGCAGTGTATGAATCTGAAACGTCCACATGCTTCTTTTTGAAATATTTATCTTGATACACGTGTTGCTTTGACCCCTCTCCCAGAATCTTTAATCTTTTACTTAATGTTCATATTATTCATCATTGAATATGGATTCAATGATGCAATAAAGATTTACCCTGGGTTTTTGAACGGTTATAAATCAGAGACTGGATCTGAAAGGTCTGGGAGGTACAGCAGATAGCTATTTACCATCCCTCTTAAACATCTTTTGATTTATAGTTCAAGATTAATTTATCATAGAAAAAGCAAGACTGAACAAAAAATATAGCTTTGTCATTGTAAAACTCTTTGGCATTCAATTGATTTCAAACTTAAAAGGAGCCATTATATTGCCCTGTGGTACACCTTTAATGCTAAACTGACTAACTATTTTTGTTTTATATGTTAGAAAATAAACAGTTAAAAATATACTAGCCTAGCTAAAATGATTTGGCATCTTGAAACCTAAATGGTGTCTCAATGGTGTATATCACAGTAGCGTCAGAGCTTCTAGTGTAAAAAGCGTAATGAGCTTGTTTTGTGAATGATTTTATTACAGTGTCACAGAGCACTGCTGTTACTCCTAGTGTTGTCTTTGAGGACTGTTACTGCGATGGTTATAGCCGTCATCTCGCCTGCGATTGCTGCACTGTTTCTTAGATTCACAGCTGCAGAGACAAGGTTCTTAAACATGACTCAAGATCAGGCTCTCAAAGACTGTTTCAAAAACACACTGGAATATATAATACAGTATAATAGGCCTTCAAGAATGTCCCTCTTTGTCCCTCAGTCGGTCTATGGCTTCCAGAAAGGAGCTTTATCTGAAACGTATTTATAATATGTAAAGCTCTAAACAATGGAGTTTGTGGAAATTTTCCACCAAACCGTGAAAAACTTAGCCTCACCAAAAGCCTTCCATGTTACTGACTAAACCATATCTGACTGTTAACTTTTCCTGTCAAATGCCAATATGAGTTTCCAATTTCAGCAATGTTTAGAGTGTTTTGAAATGCCTCTATATAGTTCAAAAATCCCAAACTGTGGAGAATGTCACTTTGGGATCATGCTTTAACACATTAATAAAATTACAACAAATTTTAATCCACTTGCTGACTTGGCACTCAGGCAAAAGGGCAGTGCATGTAACTTTGAACCACACTGACAGAACGACCTGGTTAATAGCCTTCATTAATGGTTTTCAACTTAGTATCTTAACACTTTTATCTTGTTCACCTGACAAGTCGGGGACAGTTCATGAAAGAGCATGCATGAGATCACATAACGGCGATATATAAAAGCTGTCCGACCTTTACTTTACGCTTCAATGTAGTCTGATTGATTCTGCTCTTTGAGAAAACTGCTGCTAAAAGCTCATTACAAAGCCGGACCGCTGTGTTTTTTTATTTATTTTTTCTTGACCTTTACTAAACAGTTTGACCCCTGCAGAGAAAAATCCAAGTAAATGTTAAGAACAGCATGTTAAAAGTGAGCTGGTTAAGACAAAACACGTTAGTCTGTTATGGGATGTTCACAGTAATGGGTGGAAGATGTTTATGTAAATGTGACTAGTGTCTATAGACATTTACTTGTGAACTTTAGACAGAAACCACTAAATCCTGTTCTCCCGTCGTGAAAAACAGGAACATATTTGCAGAATAAACTTGACATATTGACTTAAGAGCTTTACAAAGTCATATTATTTTTTAAACATGTCCCGTATTAATGCCTATAGTCATCTGACATTGCCCTATGGTTACTGTTGCTAATGTCATGGTTGTGCAACTTTGAACGAGGGGTATGTTATAATTATGGTTTTCAATTCATAATTTTTGACCTTTATGTGAGTTTTATACACAAATTTTCCTTCTTTTCTTTTGTATGACATTTTATATGAATATTTTCTTTAGGTTGGTGGGCTCTAAAGGAACACTAAACTTTGCACAAAAGCTGAAGCAGACAGTATATGTTTTTCGCTAACACTCCACAAAGTGCACACTGGGTATAAATTCAAAAGCATCTTCATCTCTGCACTGAGGAGGCTCTCTGTTTACACAAGGCTTAATCAACACTAATCCAGCCGCTTTGATGCCGATCCCAGCCCAGGGGACGGTGTTAGAGCAGTGTGAGAAGAAGAAGTCCTACAGCTGCTACGAGCGGTGCAGATATTTGTGGAAATGTTTGGAGGAGAGGAAAAAAACCTTTGAGTTGTTCTTTATTACATTTTGTACGGTACATTTTACGGCACATAGACGTCAATAGGGAATAGCAAACTATTCTTTATTCCCTTTTTGTCAGGCTGTAATTCTGAAAAAAAAAAAAAAAAAAAACAATCGCTGAAAGGCAAATGTGCTAATTTATGGACCACACATGATGACATTTATGATGACATCAGGTTTCTGCCACAACTATTTCAGCAATTGATTCAGACAGATAATAATAAATTTAAGTTACACACTAGACATATATAAAGATCCAATATTATCCAAATTAATGAAGAACAAAGTAAAATGTACCAAACTAACCGCTTTTGTCTGCCACTTTCCTGAACAAAACACTACAGTGTGACTGAAAAAGATGATTGCAATACAGAGATTGTGATTACACAAAAGTAACATTTTGTTATGTTTATGTAAATGATCTATGCAAGGTTTTTAAACATGGGGTCTCCCGAAAAGCGGACCAGCTCATTTAGACACAAGAAAGAAAAACTAAGGCATAAAAAGTCAGTATTCTACATGTTTTATTAAGAATGATATTGGTAATTTGCATATTTCGTATTGGGAACAGGTTGACCAAACAGAAGGGGTCCTTAGCAACACATAGCAACACATAGCAACCAATGTCTTTACCATTATTGATAAACTCTGCATAAAAGTTCCCTGGATTTAATGAGTTAGTGAATAATCCTAGAGTAAGGCCAGAAACCAGAATAATTTTGGATCAGGAATTGATGGTTAATGGTTTAGCCTACTTTCATTTTTGTATTATTTTGGGGACTAAGCTTCAAGTTTATGACAAAACAAGGACTAAAACTGTACTAAACCTAGTACATAATTTAGACCTTCATTAGGTTTGCATTTAAACATTTCAGATAAAAAAAAACTTCATATGAGTAACTCTTTCTAATGGGAATAACATGTTTGACTAACTCAGCAAACGTGACCAAGACTTGACAGAGGGTATGTAATGAGAAGAAGTGATAAAACTTGAGATGAATATATTAAAACAAGTTGATGTTATAAGATAACGTCACTGCCAAGGCCTGATGAATCTGCCAGTGTAAATACAGAACTACAGGAGACTTAAAGTGTTCCTGATGCACACTGATAACAGGAGCATATCTAATACGCTTAGATAAATATCATAGAGTTTGCAAGAAATACTCATTTGCAACACAAAGCTGATAAAACTGAGGATTCAGCAAGTACAGGAAAATATGCTTGTGAAACGGGCCTCTGTACCAACTGTCTGATGGACACTGCAGCCAGAAGAACGTGGGCCGCTGCCATTTTCATGAAAAGCTGTCAATGGTGATGACGAGAGATGTCCTCCTTCTCCTCAGACTCAGATACACACAACTCCTATTCAATGTAATGTACATTTAATCAAAATGTTTACGATAAAAACAGCAACTGGAAAATGGACCTGGATGCAATATTTTGTCACATTAATAGGATTTAGTAAATTATGTTAGGATAGGGTTTTGGTTTGTGTTCTTTCCTCCCTTTCTGTATTTCGGGCATGGGTGGCGGCAGATGAGGCTCACCTGTTACCAATCTTTTCCCATTACCTATCTACTAAAGCCCAGTCTACTCACCACCACTCTGCCAGAAAGTTTTGTCCTGTTCGGTAGTGTTTGTGTAACTTACTTGTGCCACTTTTGTATTTTGTTTGCCCTATACTTACCTGTGTCTTCTCCATGTACCCATAGTATAAGTATACATATTCAAAGTCTATATGGTTTGCATTACATTTTCCAGAAGTTAGTCTAATAAATCTTTCTGGCTACATCCACACTAATGCAATTTTACATTTTTCGGATAAAATGGAGACATTTGAAAATACAGTTAACCCCATTTTAGTTTGACAATGGTTGTGTTTTGCGTTGTTGTGTGGACAGACAAGACTTTCATAAAACAACTGTATGGCTCCCAGTGTTGAACAGCTTACATGTCTTTCCTGTTGGACGCTTTATTTAACTATACTTTATAAAAAATCTCTCCTTCCACACTAGCTCAGAAGATGGATGGATGGCTCTGAGTTTTATAAGGATTGTTTTAGGGACATATGCTTCCTTGTTAAAGATAAACACACATACGGTCTAGGGGTTTGTCAAAAATATGTGATGCCTAATACTTCAACACAGCTCCAAACATACTTGAGTTTAAGTCCATCAATGCAACACTGAGTCTGATAAACACACCACAAGTGTCTAACTAAGTTTCTTTAGGTTTTAAGCTAACATAAATGGAAAGAATCTCTGCTTTTGTTGCTGTGTGTAAGAGATATAAAATTTTGTTTTTGTTCAATTAAATTGGAACCACATTAGTGTGGACGTGATCCTAATGTCATCCTCATTCATTGACAAGCGTGCCTCCAGTAATATCCCTGCCTCATTTATCTCCCTGTTTTCATCAGGAGATATTAAACAGGGATGATTTAATGAATGATGTGCAGTCATTACGAGTGTAGTGTAATAAACGGCTCCGAGCTGCTGCTACGTTTGGCTTCGACGGCATCAGCTCTCACCATCGATTTCTCCATCGTCACTCGGGAATTTCTGCCACAGTTTATGTTGTTCTTCTCTGTACAAATAAATCACATCATCAGATCCAGTACTGACCAAATGCAGTAAATAAACCATGAAGCGAATGTGTTTTAGAGAATATGCTTGTAAAATAATACAAGAAGCACTGGCTAAATTTAGTTAAGAGAATATTGCTAAAGGTCTACGGGAGCAGAAGCCTTGATAAATATACAGTCAATTTTAAGACGTTCCAGGTTACATATAGACTTTTTTATCATTTACTGTTTCCATTTGTGTCTGGTTTGGAGCAGATCAGTCATTTTGTCTATTTGTCTTTAACATTAACCTGTTTGTATAAACCTTATTTTCCCATGGAATGGGAACTCTACATAAAGCACTCACTGCCAAAAATCTAACTAACCTAAACTGTTTTCCTATAGCAATGAAGTGTAAATGTAACTTGACACCTATGGGACTAATAAAAATGTATTTGTCACCTTCCTTATGTCACAACAACTTTGACCCATCTGCTACAGGGCTCGACCGAAAAACAATTCTTAAAGGCTTCTTAAAGGAACATGGCACCACATCAACAATGAACCAAGGCCAATTATCCCTGCTTGCAGCTACTCAAAGGGAGATTGAGTGAGTAATATTGGTTTACATTCAGTCAGGGATGATTACAAGTCATTAATCAAAGCGGTAATGGAGAGTTGTACCTCAAACAATGACATGCATTTAAATCATTCACTAAATAGAAACCTAACCTACTGAGCTAACAATATTTCAGGTATCAGAGTCAAATCCATCTCTGTACCTCATTTTTAACTCTGAAAATACATAAGCCACAGTCTACTCGAAAGAGAACAGGGGTGGCTTAGAAGAAAAGCAGAGAGACGTGCTGTTATGAACCACAGTTACGTCTATTATTTTAGGACATACGTATTTGATTATTTACTGCTGCTTTAATGCTTCAGCTTCAAACCACGTTTTCACCATAATGCTTTTATGCTCTTGACAAAATATATAATAAGGTAAGACCTGTAATAAGGTACAAACACTACTAGATGTAATTTAAAATAAAAGTATGTGAAGATGTAGCTGTGCAATTGTCTGTGCAAAAATATCCTTGGCTGGTATTTACTAAGGTCCTAAATCTGTGTACAGCAGCCCAGTGAGAATCTCAAACCTGGACAGGATGTAATGACTGTGTCTCTAGACAAATGTGATTGGCTGTCACCTCTCTCATTTGGCCTTGTCATTCTGGCCATTGCTCACAGGCTCTTGGCGAGTATCGTGAATCCATTTTCCTCTGAGGTGCAAACATTTGCTGGTGAATTTATTAGAACACGAGCAGCAACGAAGGCGACTGAATCTGCAGCATGTTTTGGTTTCTCGTGATTCACACTTGTAATCGTTGTGATGCACAAGGAATGCCCTCTGGAGAGAATCTATCTATAAGGTGCTGTGTTTTTCAAGCAACAAATGTCCAAATGAGGTATCTGAAAAGGGCGCAAAACAGTACAAAAATTAAAAGTCTGCTTCTCAAATCCTACAGTGACATGAAAAAACTTTGAAAAGCCAAGCCCCATTGACTTAAATGTGTCATAATTACAGCTTTTATTTCCGGCAGTCCTTGAAAAAGTCTGAAAATTCATTTGAGAGCAGCTCCGTATGACACAAAATGAGCTAAATAAATGTAATTTTGCATGTCATTTTCTCCAGCTGCTCGGTTTAAAGTACAAATTACATCAAGTCAGAAATGGAATCAAATGGAGGTTGTTTCCAAAAATAAAAAAAAAAGTGAATCAAAAGAGAAGCTGCTGAGACTTTTAGGTCAAAAAGAGGATGTCTCGTATGAAAACTAAAGAAAAGCGCTAATTTTTGTGAAGTCTGGCTTCATTTCCAAAATATCAATCAATTCAAATTTTTCCCAGGACCCTACTTTAATTTACCAGATTTTCAGCTTGGGAAATGCAAGTAAAGCGCAAAACGACACTAAATTTAAGATGGATCTTTTTTATTTAGTGTCATTATTTAAACATTCTTCATGTCAGTAGATCATCAGAGATAATCTCCTGGAACAGTCCTGGACAATGACTTTCATAAAAGCGTGGGAACTCTGAGTCTCTCTTCAAGGTGGGCCACCTACACAAAGCCATCACTGACATCTCTCTAATAACACAAGCCATTAACCGAGGCATTAAAACCCACCAGCTCCTGGAGAGGACTGACCGCTGGTGTAATTCTGGGGCTCTGGGAAGCGTTTCCGTCATGCTCTGTGCAGCGTCCACGTGCCCACGGCCTGACAGCAAGGACTTTAATTGAGTTAGAAGAAGTCGGGGAAGAAAGTTGTAATCATTTTTTTTTTTTAAACTAGCCCCAGTGGAATATACAGTATTTCTCATGGTTGAATAATCTTATGGTATAGCCTTTTCTGTTTTTATTTTCTAAGCTGTTGATCACAGAGCAACATATAGTCAAAGGTCTATATACAGTATATAGATAGATCCTTAGATTCCAGTGTTACTGTAGGAAATCAGCAGCAACATGGACTTTAGTGCATATTATATTAGACTTTCAAAGCTTGAAGGACCACAGCTTTTATTAGTTTGTAGTAGTTAGACATTACAGAACTAATTATTGTCTGTGGGATTGTATTTTTCTGAAATTGAGAATCTTTACTTTGAAATAATGACTATGACTATGAAACTACAGTGTTATGATATGGAAATTCATAAAAAATGTAACTTTAGACACAGTGCAGTTGACCACGTGACAACTGCAAAGTCTTTTTTTGCAGTTGTCACGTGGTCTTCAAGCTCTACCAACACAACCACTGGGTATTTGTCCACATTATCCATGTAATTTGATTAAAAGATATATTTTATGTCATCTAATTAAAGTATCTACTCTTCACAAAACACTAACCCTCCGTCAGTCTAACCTCGGTCTTGAAACAACAATACAGACGGGAATAAATGTCTACAATTATCAAATAAATTTTAGCTCAGCCAGCGTTAGGAGCCAGAAAACCACCAGAAATTTAAAGGTGTAGTTTAAAGGTGTTTTTTTGGCGGCATTTCGTAGTGCAGCTCTTTTCTACAACCTGTGAATATTTACGGTAGCCCTGCAGGGACATGCTGTTGCCTAACAAAAACAGTCTGCATTAGAAATTTATAGACAAAATGGGCTCAGCTTTTCTCTATACAGTTGTAGAAACAGGAAGCAATGAAACTAATAGTCACTTTGACTTTTAATGGAGTATTAAATGTTTTAAGATATGTGCAACATTTCCAACGTTTACACCAGTTCAGTTTTATATTTTTATATATAAATTCTGACACAATCCATATCTCACAGTTAATGACTCAGATGGCTATAGGGCGCCCTCAGTGTCAGTATGAACCAGTGAGCATGTGTCTCTATATTACACCTTGGGAATAAACGTATTATTCACACTGTCTAAACATTAATAGAGCTTTAGAGCAAGCAGGCTGCAACGACTTTATGGCACCTTTCAAGACTGCGCCGGGAGAATGGCAGCAGCAGACAGAATGGCCTGGAGGATTTAGAGCGAGCGGGAACAGAAATGGAAAAAATGGGCAAAGCTATACTGAAACAACGCTGGTAATGCACACTCATTATACAACACTATATCAGATTTTTAAGCAGAAGTTTTGAATCTTGTTTGTGGTGTTATCTGCTGTGTGTCCTAAATAAAATGCTGGTCAGGTTTTGGGGTGGGAGGGAAACAGCTCAAAGAAATATAGAGGGAGGGATACCTGGCTTTGAAACAAGATAAATGAACTTACAGCGACTCCGTAACGCACCAGAAACAGACCTAAGTAATGCAAAAAAAAAAAAAAGGAGGCTGAGGATGATCAAAACAAAGCTATATGAATGTGAGTATTCATTTAAAATGCTGGTCAGGTTTGCGGTGAAAGGAAAAAGCTGAGGGACCATTAAGAATACCTGGCTTAGGGAGAAGACGAATGATCCGAGTGTGAGGCTCTGTCGAGGGACAACAGGGGGGATAGGGGTTTATTGTCGCTCATTACAGGACCCTCTAGCTCCAACTCCATGATGGATAGCTACACCTGCAGGAACACACCCAAGCTACAACAACTGTAGAATAATGGAGTCTAGTTCACAACACCATATGGGTAATGAAGCTGCTTTCATTCTGCTGTGAAAGCATGAAGAAGAACTGGGTAATGTTTGCGTGCATTAAAAAAAAACTTTTATAGATGTTGTCCTGGTGATTCAACCTGTTTTTAAAATTAGCATTGGTGTGCTTGACATATAACTGGCTTTAGATAAATGTCGGCTTGCCCTTCTGTAAACCCACTGGGAATTTGAAGTTTGAGTTTTGACCCTAATAAGCTGCTGTAGTTTGAGTCTAGTATTTTGTGGAGCAGTGAGGAATAGAATGATTTAAAGTGATGTTTCTCATTCAATACTAGCACAAAAAAAAACTTTTATTTTGAAAGCCTTTAACTT
Source organism: Neodontobutis hainanensis (assembly GCA_024349245.1). NCBI lineage: Eukaryota > Metazoa > Chordata > Actinopteri > Gobiiformes > Odontobutidae > Neodontobutis > Neodontobutis hainanensis. The sequence goes on from JALDNG010000059.1 coordinate 331,618, forward strand.
CCACATGGTAATTAGGGAGACGCTCCACCCAAAGCACCCAGATACCAATTATATATTTCACAGTAAAACAAAGATCTAATATTCAACTCTTTACAATAAATCATATCATATACTGTTTCTAAAACACTCATATAGATTGAGATTAATACTATTTTCATTCTACAGTACTGTATTGAAATGAAACACAGTCTGGATTATTTTTTGTGGCTAAATGGTAGGTATTATGTAAGCTAAGTGTAAAGGGAGTTTAAATAAATGCATATAAAACGTCTAATACAAAAAAAAAAAAAAACAGAAGGTGGATGCAACAGCAGATAAAGTACTGCTTTGTCTGTGGCGCTGTGCCCCAGTGGACATCTGTGGTACTGCAACAACAAAATAATATGACAGAAAACATGAATTACTATGCACACAGTTTTAAAAAAATGCCCACATATTTCCTTTTATTTTCCTACTGGAGAAAGTTATTTGTGAAAAAGCTCCTCTGTTTCTGTGTTTGACCGTCTCGTCTAATCTTCAGCTAATAGCTCTCGATTAGTCGTTAATAGAGAACACCTGTGCAGTGGAGGGATACATACTGAGGAGACGGTCTCTATAGCAACGGCAATAATGTCTCTTGTCCAATCAAACTGCTTCATCTGGACTTTGATTTGGGAAGAATTAAAGTTTATGGCAGACAGGTTTGTTCCACAGCCGGTCGATATAAACACCACATGTTAAATTAAGTTTAATTTTTTTTTTTTTAATAATGCCTTTTAACCAAACAAGTCCTATCACATTGCTTTATCAAAATCTGAGGAATATTCACATTTGAGTTTGGTATCACATTAAAAAACATATTATACATATACTTCTACACATTGCAGTCTTTCAAAGTCCCGTATAAACTGTAAACAACACAGCTTTATTAATATTCAGGGTATAGCTCAGTGTCGGCCGAGCGAGGAGTATTTCAAAAGCTTTAGCAGAAAACAAGCACATTTCTGTTTTTACGCAGCCTCAGAGGGATAACGTTAATATATACTGTATATACATAAATATAAATGTGGATGAGAGAATGCAGATGGAAAGTTGGGGCCGAGCTTGTTTCCACGGTGATGAACCTATAGCAGCTGCGTTTTTTATTTTTTACATCTCACTCTGTCAAACGTGAACTTCCTCGGGCTTTCCTCGTTTTTCCCCGAGGATTTAGAACTGGGTGGATGTGATGGTTGGGCTTTACTTTAATGTTGTGCTCCAGACTGGCATTTAAATAGTTTTGGAATATAAACGTACACAAGTGTAATCAAAGAACATGGCTCGTTTACAACATTCAACAAGAAAACTCTGAATTTCTATTAGATATTGTCCAAAGAAGAATAAAACCCGATAAACAATTATTTCAATTTCAAAACAGAACAATGGATCTATTATAACCCACTCATTTTCAGTTTTACACTGGTGCATTTATTTCACAGATGTTTGAGGTAATACACATATTTAAAATTCTTTAATATATATGATTTTGTATTTTTATAGCAACACTTAAAAAGCCAGTAGAGAAATTATTTTCTTTTTTGGCAAGAGATTTTTTGGCCACAGATGTAAAGGATATTTTTCCGAGCCACTTTTGCGACTATAATACTTAAAAAATTGGAACAAATGGGTTAAGCAGAACAATATTATTACAGAATATGATTAGTTGTGGGTACCCTGCTGTTAAACAGACTTTTTCCTTTAACATTATGGATTATGCAACATAGGAATAAAATGTAGAACGCCCAAGACTCTGAACCCAAACTTATCCCAATGTTGGAAATGGGTGCCTTTTGGTAAAATAATAATCAAAAACAAATGTGATTCCTCTTATATACTGTGCTGGGTTTTAACTGACTAGTATTTTGTGCACTTATGCATTTTGTTACCTTGTTTGTCCATTGTTTTCCTCACTTGTAAGTCGCTTTAGATAAATGCGTCTGCTAAAAGACTAAATGTAAATGTAAAAATGTAAAAGTAAAATGAAGCCTAACATCGCGGACATCCATCTTATTCTGAGGAGCTTTCAACAATGTGGAAGTGAAATTAATATGAAAATTGCATCGCTTTATGTCCAAATCTAATGTTTTGTCTCTTTTATTACATGTGCGGGATACTATGTAGTCCTCAGCCAATCACAGCTAAAGTTCAAAAACTACTTAAAGCTGTATGCATCCTTAAACTGTAGGTGAGCTTATAAGAAAAGGAGCCAGATTTGTTTGCAAACATTCATTTGTTATTTTCACATACTAGTGTGCCTTTAAAGACATGTGGCATATGCTGCTTTATCGAGTTTGAGTGCCTTATGTTTCTCAGTAGACTCACATAATAAAATCAAACTCACACGTTCTCCCACTCATCCAACAAAATAGCTCGTACCCATCTGTTTTTTTCTTCCCATTGTTTATTTTAGCTTCAGAACAAACATGAAAAATACAACGCAACAGGAGTTAGGATATTGTCTTATACAGAGATATGCAGTAAAAGCACAGACATCACTATAGCTTCACATAAAGACAAATAAATATATATCGGATATAAATATAACACAGTATAGCAGCAGGCACCGGAAATAACAATCCTTTAGTGAACAGACAATATCTGAGAAAACACAGTCTGCTGTAGAGGATAAGAAACACCATCTTTTTGAGTTTAATCTGTTTGTCAGTTTAAAGGATTGTCTTTTCTATGACAAGAAAGCCACTAACACTTTGTCGCCATTATTGTTGCATACCTACAGTTTTAGCAAAAAGGCTGCGCACCCAAGCCATCTGATCTTTTGACCATATTCCAGTCGGGCTGCATTACTATTGTTATTTAAAAAGGGTTGACAACATATTCTAAATAAAACGGTATTTGTTGTATGGGTAATAAGAGACATCGATCTTTTAAACTGACATACATAAAACACATTTCAATCTGGACTAAAAAACAGTTTGCGTTACCGTTAAAAGGATAGTCCAGTATTTATCCCCTTTATTCTTTTCAAACAAAGTCCCTGGCGTCTCTCTGCATTGTTAAAGAAAGCTAATAGCAGTCCAGTATACTAATGTTTCATCACAGTATTCAGGATTTTTTACTTGTAGAGTCAGACTTACATTTCCTCTTCTGGAAAAGGAGTTATTTTTTTTAGATTGTACAATGAACATAAGGCAAATTAATTAATTACAAACAACAAAAAGCATTAATATTTTGTGTACTTCTTACAGGTGCACACCAGCTTCAGGCCAAAACATTTCTCCATAAAGCGCCCGAAGCAAACTACACCACAAGTCCTTCTTTACAATTATGAAATATTCTGCACAAACACAGCTGGATTTGACTCCCAGCTACAAAGTCGTTATAAATAATTGACTTGTATCAAGATGAGAACTGTTATGAGGACTGTTTTGCCACTGGCTCCGGTTCTGGTGAAGCTCCAGAGGTCAGCGCTAGGAAAAAACGAAGGTCATTTACGTGTCTTATTCTCGTTTTAGGGCAAAAATAACGAGCACATTAGGCTCGGGAGCTATTAGTTGCAGTTGAAGTGGTGTTTTTCTCAGCGTCTGGGTTTTTAAGTAATGGTTACTTTACTTAATTTGGGGCCAACAGATTTAAATGAATGGAAAGGGTAAATGAGGTTTGCTGTGGAACTAAAAAGGACTAAACTAAGGCTACTTCTGTCTACACTGAGTTTGACTTAAGAAAGAAAGAAGTGAGTCACCGTTGCAGTGAAAAGTGACTGTAGGAATTAACACACATATTGTGGCTTATCTTCTAACTATTATGAGTCTAATTTGTAAATTCTATCTCACCGCGGGCTGTTCTAGAGGCTCTGTGCCGCCTGTGGAGAGTCCAAAGCGGTAAAATCTGAGAGGATTGTAACACGGAGGTAACAGTGAGGGGAATTTATCTGGATTTTTGAAGCATTTGCTTTCTTGTTGTTACTATGTTTATGTTTATGTTTATATTATTATGTATTATTGTGTTTTTTTTTATTCTTTACAAGACATCACTTCTCAAAATCTGGATGTTATTGGCCTTAGACAGTTTTTAATCTTGTATATGAAGAACTCATCATTTTGTTTTTGATGATGCATGCTTATATTATCAGCCCATCAAAGGAGAAAAGGTGATTATAAATGCTCTGTTCTCAAATGATTCAATGCCGCGTTTGTAAAAATGCCCAAACTGACAGTAAATATATTAATTATGACAGATTGGATCATCAATAATAGATAATATGACACTGTGGACTTTAAGTTTCGACCTGTTCTGCACAAAGCCTGAGTTCGGTGAAGTGATGCAACAGTGTCATACACAGCTGGGAGTTTCAACACCTTCATCCCGTCAGACCTTGTTAGAAATAAAAAGTTACGTCGTCAATAATGTAGCATTTGGTGTCATAGTCTCCAGATCACCAAAGTTTCTCACAAATCCTTTAAAGACAGTTTGATAAGACAAAAATAATAAGTCCTGGTTCCTTTCTTGTTTCAGCTCTGCTTTATTCCTCAGTTTTGTCTTAGCATTTTTCTGTTTTCTGTCAGGACTGGTTGTATTCAGGATGTAAACCGGGACATGTTTGATAACATGATCAAAGCTGTACAAGACTCATAACTGGAAAACTCTCATCCCTGTAAACACCACCACTGCTGCAGCGTCGTCACGGTTTTTCCAGATTTTTCAGCCTGAGATTTGCCAAACCTTGTTTTTGTGAGAAACTCCTCGTTAGACTGAGACTGAGAACGCAACACAATGATAATTGGCTTTGGCGGAAACAGGAAATAACACAGAAGACCGAGGTAACTGAGTCAAAAAGGTGAATATAACAGGGCCTAGATGATAGTGTGACCTCTCTCCATACTTTCTCCAGCTTTACAGAGATTTAGAAGTCGTTTTATTTTGCTTCACTGATGGTGTTACATAAGGAAAGTGTTAAAATGTATGTATGGCAGAAAATAGGTGTGAAAATGTTCTGCTGAAACTGAGATCTCACTCCAATCACTGCAGAAAGTTAGTACGTTTCAAATGAATCACTTCCTTTCACATTATTCATAAGAGAGCAATACTTCTCTGCTTTGCGTTTTGTCGTTCTAGTTCTACTTCTGAACTCATCTACAAAGCATTTCCCCTTTTACAAATGTACTTGTAAATGATGGGATGTTCTTCATTTGAACAAGTTACAGGGAGTGTCTGCAGATTTCATGCGTATTAGCTGGACTAAACGTCATTCAAAGGGAATATTGTCAGCTTCTATTCAAAGTACTCCTATGTAAATGAGTTCTGAGTAGTCCTATATTAACTGTCGTAAAATCATAAAATCATCAGTCGTTTTTGTTTTAATATGGTGGCACACTTTATTCTTCCATTCCACCTTGACGCTTAGCATTTCAAACCAAAGCAATGCATTTAGATCTGCCTAGTTCCAACCAATCTGAGCTAATGTCCATCAGTGACTCTTACACAGGCCTCTCGCTGAATACAAAAATGTTTCCCACAGAGATCTACACGGGCGATGTCAACTAAAGGCTAACCTGTTCAGACAAGCACTATCAATCTTGTTTCTGGCAAAGGCAAGGATGGTCAGAGCTCATAAACTGGACAACACAAAAACAATCGGGCACTTTGCTCAGGTGTTCCTCAGGGTTATGTGCTTAGTCCAATGTTTATTATATTCACACATTGCAACAACTCCAGCGTCATAATGAAATCCACTCCACAGTAATTGACCTGATCTGAGCATATGGAGCTGAGTTTCTAAAAGAATATGAAGGATTACTACACCTGTAACTGAGGCCCCTATAGTCTTCCACTTTGTAAAAAAACCAACAACATAACATGATGCTCCAGTCTTCGCACATAAATTGAGAGGTAGTACAAAGTGTTAAAAGCTTAATGTTCCTCAGAGTCACACTGTCTAAACGGCTCACATGTCCAAACAACAGCAAGAGCTCAACAATGACAAACTAACTCGAGAGCAGCCTGTGAACCTCTACAGGAGATCCACAACTGAGCAGGACTGTACATCGCCAGACTCCATGTTACCAAAAATGACAAGTTTGTTCCCCATCACTTCCTGTGAGCGTGAAACTACAGTTTACACAAGCTAGAGACTAATATGCTGCTGTAGTAGAACATACTGTGGTCGGTTACCTCCCTGACTTCTTCTCTGATTGGTTCAAAGACAACAATAAAGTGCTGTGACATTTTGTCATAAAAAACTCATATTCAACCCTTTCTTGTGTCCTCCCAGCACCACAGTGACTGTGTCAAAAATAAGAATGAAGTGCAGTGTATTATAGACATAATGATAGAGACTCATTTCTAAAGTGTTTTGTTGAATCAAAAATAAAATAAAACATAGGATAGATGGCATAAATCAATACAGTGAACATAGTTGATTACAATAAATCTGTGCTAAGCATAGTGTTCAAAAAACTAGTGTGTTTTTCCTTGTGTGGCATTGTAGACGTTGTAGATATCTATTATAAAGTCATAAACAGACTTTAAAGAGGAAAACCTGAGTAAACTGAGCGCTGTGATGCTACCGTAACTCAAACCAGGTAAAATTACAAAATTCAATCTTTTGCCTAATATTGTCTTCATTATATTGACCTACAAGCCTTAACAAGTTTTAGCCTAATGCCAGAATTGATGACGGTGTAGGTTGCAGTGTCATCAGTCTTTGCTTTTTGCATGCGTGTTAAGGATCAAGAAATATTATTCTCTGAAGTCTTGTGACATAGAGCCATATAACTGTGAAGATAACAAGCTCAGCGAACTGCAATAGCTTGAAATCTACCCCTGCGCTTTTAATATTTCTCTCGCCTTTGCCTGCCAATATGGTGGCTGTACCACACTGACGTCTGGAGCTCTACAGACTCTTGACTCGAGTTGCCTCCTAATCACACCTTATGTTAATGTAACGTGATTATTTTTAGACAGTAACATGGGTGAAGATGGATGTGCGATGACACTACAGCACTGCTTTAAACTCTAAACTTATGGCAGAGCTTTAGCAAGTCCCTGCGGAGCTGACCGTGGTGTAGCTGAACTTTGACATAGATGTGGCCATGGAGGTGGCGGTGGACATGGCTGCGAGGCCATCCTCGGGCCTGTCTTTGCGTCGCGTGCAGAGGCGGTTGCGGCAGAGGCAGGAGAAGGTGGAGCACAGAGCCTTTCGGAAACGGGTGTTCATAAAGCAGTATATGATGGGGTTGACGCAGGCTGAGGAGTAGGACAGGAGGTGGATGAACGAAATGGGCGCTCCAGTCAACGCCTTGATGATTGATTCTTGGTCGAAGGCTTTCCATGTGTTGACGACGTACAGCGGCATCCAGCAGATGAAGAACAAGGCAACGATGACCAACAGCATCCGGATGACCCTGCGCTTGGCCTGCAGCTTGGCCTGGGACGTGTTGCTGCGGGGACGCTCAGTCTTGGCCTGGCTGGTGGCAGACAGAGTGGGCAGCTCCACGGACGAGGTCTTCTTTTGGATGTAGCAGCCGTCGTCATCATCTGCTATGATCGGCCGTGACAGTCCGTTCTGCTGCGCTGGAACACAGAGTCAAACAAATCAATATAACATTCTGACAGAATACTCGAGTAACAAGTTATTAGGTTTAATTGCACATTGCTTAATGTTCAATCCATTCATCATGTGGTTTAGTAGTTTAAAATGAAGTAATAAGCTTTCTAGTAAGTTGGGAAGCTTTGGGCTAGGCCTTGGTTTGTTCTTAGTGAGGTTTATGGAGTTAATGTATGAAAATAAAACAAAGCTAAACGCCACTCAAAAAAAACAAAAAAACAAAACAAAGAATTCAAAAAAGCCACAACTTCTGGCTCAAAGTTGAGACAAGTGGGAAAATAGTGTCAATAAAAAACACTTGAGACTTTACATAATGTTCATTTAAAGTGCATTTAGCATTAAATTGGTTTGAATATGCGAACAGCTGCATTTGGATATTTGGTACAAATGCGTGCCTTGGTTGCTTAACTTTTGATTTAATGAGCATAATTGACTACTGAATGTACTGAAGAAAATAAAAAAATATTATTAAGAACAAATTACAGATATGTGGGATTGTATGAGTTTTTGTTATATATTCTGTCAGGATTCAGTCTAAGGGCATGCTCTTCATCATCATTTTAACCTCTTCATTTGCATTGGTATCATCTTCATGTGATGTTTATACGTGCGTCACACTTGTCACTGAAAAGCGCAGGTAAGTTTTGCAGCTGAATTAAGACCAGTTTCCATGGAGCTAAAGCTTGTGTGAATCATCAGGAGCTGCCACATTTGGAAACAGACTTCAGCCGAGAGTGAACTGCTGCAAAAGGAGGAGATCGATTAGAAAAGGATTTGGTCTATCGTTATAAGTATAATCTGTAATAGACACAAGCCATGGACAAAGGAACTCGTCAGAATTGGATTAATCAAATGGATTATAGAAAAGTCCTAGAAAACCTAGAAAACCTAGGTTTCTTGCATGCATTATGTATTTTTGTGCCCATCTAGTCACCATCTACAAGATGTTCCATAGATTTTCCTAAATTTTCAAAAGAAAAATCATGATGAGGAAGGACCCTGAGATTTCTTTGCTTAGCGGACAAACAGCTCAAAATCACTCAAATGAAAGGTTGGCCTTGGAATGTGGCAGGTGTAAAACCTGTAGGAAGCGACAAAGTGGGACGCCGTCTCACCTCAGGCTCGCTTTGTTCCATTTGCAATATTTGCTCAAGTGTTAAATAATAGAAAAGCTGCAGGTTATTTTTGTTCTCATGATCTGAAGTCATACACTGGAGCAACTGCACAAGCCACACAAGAGAAAAAACATAACCCTAATTATTTTATTGAAAGCTCTGAGTAGTTTAGACTGAACTCACCAGAAGCCTCCTGATTCTGGTTCAGCTCGAACTGGATTCCTCTGTAGAGCTCTCTGGAAATGAGACCGTAGGCGATGATCATCACGACACCGGGGATGAAGAAGAGCACGAAGAGGAGCAGCACATACCTGAAATACACAACAGAAATAACACAGCAGTGAAGATTCATGGGAATTGGATGGAAACTTGTATACACACTGTCGTCCTGTGAACTTTCCGGTTTGTCAGTGGGAGCGCAGAAGACGCTTGTTTTTCAGTTTATCGTACTGTATTTTTAACTGTGATCTTATAATTGTGACATATTGACAGAGTACACAGGGCTCAGTTCATATGGACACAACTGGACATGTTCACACTAAACAGGACGCCCTACACGCATCTGAACCTGACACAACCAGGACCTGACTGAGGAGGAAGAGCAGGGCTTAAAAAGAACAGGAAAAAAACTGAAGTCTGAAATATCCATATCCATATAGAGGCATGCAACTAAACCAGGATCAAACTAAATCCAGGGATTAGGCCACGTTTGGTCCTAATCTAGTCTAAATTTAAGTTTTAATTAATTTTAATTAATTTTAAAGTAGTCATGTTTTTGTCCTGGATTTGTTTTGTTTCTAATCTCTATTTAGTTCTGATTCAGTGCCTGGTTTAGTCCTTGGTTTAGTTTTAATACTATCTTGTCCTGAGTTTAGTAATGATTTTTTGGATCTAGTCTTAATTTAGTCCTGGGTTTAATCCTCATTTACTAGTTTTAACTTAGTCTCAATTTAGTTACTGGTTTAGTTCTGATTTTGTCCTGGGTCTAGTCCTAAATGGGTCCAGGTTTTTGGTTTAGTCCTAGCTTGTCCTATAGGTTAAGTCATGTTTCTGACTGGAGTCCGGGGTTTGTTTCTATATATAATACCCAAAACCAAGACAAGACCTAAAATAGCACATATATAAATATATATATGTGCTATTTTAGGTTTTGTCTTGGTTTTGGGTTTAGTTTAACTTAGTCCTAGGTCTGGTCCTTGTTCAGAACTGGTTTAGTTCTGGGTTTGTCTTAAACCTGTAAAATCCTAGATGTAGTCTTGGTTTATCTCTGGTTAGGCTCCGATTTAAACCTGCTTTTAGGTTAAGTCCTATGTCACACCTGATCCTTGGTTTTCTTCTTAGGTTTAGTCCTGGTTTAGTCAATGTACACTTTCAGTCCTGTTTTAGTCTCTATTTCTACTTTCTTTTCCTCTTTGCTCTAACTATCGTGCCTACTCTCAAACTTGCCTTTAATGAGTCTGAGAGACGGTTTTCAGAGTCAAAAGTCCACATAAGGCCTCGGCCTTTTTCAAGTTTTTACCTCCGGCTCCATCTTCTTCATTATCTAAGCTTTCAAACTCTCATCAGGAGGTGAGGCTTTTCCTTTTGATAAAGAGGAAAACTGGAGCCTAATGAAGCTGCGGCTGCACCAGTTTTGGTGATGAGTGGATGACACGCGGCCAATCATAAACCAATGTTGTTAAAAGCCCATTTTACAGCTTTATAATTAACTCTTTTCATGGCGTGCAGTTTTAAACAATGTGGCGTTAAAGTGGTGTTAAATGAAAAATCCATCTTTTAAAAAACTTTTAAAAGCCTTTCTGAATGATTAGGTCTCCAGTTTAACTTTAAAACATAAATACAATAATAGGAGAAGAAGTTTGCTTGGGAGCAACAATTGCAAAAGAAATGATCGCCCTATAGTTTGTACTTCCAACAGAAGCTAAGAATACAGCTTGTAAAAGAATACCACGACCTTCAAAAACACAGCTGAAATTTGCAGTTCTTTGTGGAGTTGAATTTACAAATAGACAAAAAACAAATCTGCTCTTACACGAGACTGCTCAAGAGAAATAACATAATTCCATTTACTTAATAGCCCTTTGGAATAATTTACAGTTTAATGTAAAAACTGAACTTTTCTGCAAAACATAATTATTATTATTTTTTTGTTATTATCCTATTGTATGATTGTGTATGACTGTAGAGGTGTGTTTGGTGGTGGTCGGAAAAGGCAGTGAGCACCGTTTGTGTGGCAGCCCCCCTCTTTGTCTGCTCCATGTGTGAATGTGTGTGAATGGGGTGAGTGGAAGCACCATATAAAGAGCTTTGGGTTCCAGAGAAGGGTGCAAAAAAATGCTGTATAAATGCATGCCATTTACCTTTTACCATTATCCCTGTGGAAAAATTCATTATCGGCAGCTGCCTCCGGGGGCATCGAGCATGTTTTTGATGTCGGTGTAGTAGGAGGTCGAACTCTGGACCTTCTTACTGTGAGGATATTTGTGAGCCCCACATTCAGTTCAGTTGTCCTCTGAAACTTTTTATACAACAAACATCACGTTTTTTTTTGTGTTTCCACAATTTGTGCCTCTTTGCAATAAACTTGTCGCAGTTGGCGGCCACCTGAATTTTGAATATTTATGGGTGTGTCATTAAAATCATGATGGTGAATTTATTATCAGATAGTTTTGTGACAGTTACGACAGATCTGGGAACGTGTGCGTTGTCATAAATCCCATGTTTGCTCCAAAAATGCACAAATCTGCTCTTGTTTCTACACATATTGGATGAATAAGAGCCACTGTGGGTTATTTCTTAATAATAAATAATAGGAGCAGTGCCACACAGCTGCGTCTAACAGCGTAGTCATAGCAACATGCTTTATTTCTTTTTAAGCCACACAGATATTTTTGCTATATATTTCACTTGTGACCATTTACTTTTTCAGACAATCCTACGAAAAAATGGTTAACAGTAATGTCCATCTATATCATCTTCACTGAACGCATTTATTTATTTACATATCCCTTTTGCTCTTTGTCTTTATGTCTGGGTTTATCCCGAATGTAAAAAGCTCACATTTCCCAGAACACCTTTGATACAGTGTTTGATGAGTTTTCCACAGAATCAAACAGCGGCCGATGGGAGCCTTTTTGAAAACAGGTGTGTGTTCAGAGAAAGCCTTAGAAGATCAGAGAATCAGCAAAGCACAGCCTCTTCCTGTTTGTGTTCAGCCATTTAATTAAGGATTTAGTCCTAGTTTTTGTCCCAGTTTAGTTTAAGATGAACCTCCTAAAACTCAGATACATTCAAACAAATTCTGACTGCCATTATATTGACTTTATTTTGTGTATTTATTTTTTTTATGGGATCCGGTTTTCTCAGAGCCAGCTAAATGTTTCATTATTCAATGTGAAAATGTATGTTCCCATTATCCTATTGTCTTAAAATTTCTCTCTGACTAAAATTTATCTAAAAGGTCCAGAGCAGAGAAGAGAAACAATTACTAGTATTGGTAAAGTCAGTTATCCATGTCCGCTCTCTCAAAGGACCAATAAATGCAGCTTTGTTGTTAAAAGCTGCTTAGATAGATGGATACAAGCTCTTGAGGCATCTGGGGAAGCTTTCGCAGACGACTCAGGAGGATGTCGGACGCTTGGCGGAGCAATTAAAATGGAAAAAGAAGTGAAAAACATGCAGTAAAGAGCTTGTAGTGAATGGTGCTGGGTTTGACAGACTTCTGGAGTTCACTGTCAAAGCTTTGGAGACAAGACAAGAGCAGAGTTCATTGATTAGATGGAGAAAAGCAGGGAAATTGAGAACTGAGGGGCAAGACCAAGACTAGACAATGGCCAAATCTGGAATAAACGTTACTGAACAAGGACGAACAACACTAAACTAAAATTCAACCACCTTAAAAGTCAGTCTCAAAGCAGGACAAGGACTAAATTAGGACAAATTTAAGAGAAAACTCTAGGACTAACAGAACTAAAGTAAGATGAGAACCCAGGAATAAATGAGGAAGACTAAACCCAGACTAAAACAGAATAAAACAGATCTAAATACAGACTAAACTAAGACTGAAGGGGCAAAGAGGAAAAATCGAATCACTGGATTTACTGTGTTGAGAAATATGTAGAATGTCGTTCAGGCCAGTAGGGGCGCTGTGAACCCCACTGCTGCTGAAGGTCAGCTCCATGAACAGAACTTTGGTGTTTTCTTGAGCACTCTAATGGCTCAATTAATCTAATACTACATGCCAACATGAACTTGAGTTAAAAAGTGTTTTGTATTTGTTGTTCCACTTGCTGTGTGTTGCCAGCAACCAATAGCTGCTAAACCAGGACTACATCAGGACTAAACTCAGACTAAACTCCATGTACTCACCAGGCTTGTTCAACTTGATTGCTGGGCCATCTGAGTCGACACATGTGTCCCACAGTGCCGTTGTTCTTGGGAAAACACTTAAGCATGCTAAAGACCGGGTAAGGGACCATGATGAGCAGAGACAGGACCCAGGTGGCTGCAATGACCCTGTAGGCATGGGATTGCGTCTGCCAGGAGCGGGACTTTAGCGGGTTACAGATGGCGCTGTACCGCTCAATTGCAATGGCCACGAGGCTGAAGGTCGAGATGCTCACCGAGATGCCTGAGAAAACAGTGTTCACAGTTAGATACTCTAGATACAGTTGTGCTTATAAGTTTACATATCCTGGTAGAATTTGTGATATTTATTTATTTTGCGCCATTTTTTTAGAGAATATATTTGATAACACAAAAACACAAAAACAACTGTGTTTACTCTTTTTAAATTATAATGACAACAGAAACTACCCAAATGACCCTAATCAAGGGTTTACATACCCTGGTGATTTTGGCCTGATAACATGCACAAACAGGTTTGAATGGCTACTAAAGGTAACCATCCTCACCTGTGATCTGTTTTCTTGTAATGAGTGTGTGTCTAAAAGGTCAGTGAGTTTCTGGGCTCTGAACAGACCCTTGCATCTCTCATCCAGTGCTGCACTGATATTTCAGAGTCATGGGAAAAGCAAAAAATGGTCAAAGGATCTGTGGGAAAAGGTAATTAAACTTTATAAAACATGAAAGGAATATAAAAAAATATCCAAGCAATTGAGAATGCCAATCAGCAGTGTTCAACATGAGGGATTCTTTTGAAACCAAACCAAGGTCAAGTAGACCAAAGATTGGGATGCAAAGAAAAACCCACAATTAACTTCAGCTGAAATACAGGACTCCCTGAAAAAAAAAGTGGTGTAGCTGTTTCTTGATGCACAATAAGGAGACACGTGAAGAGGCATTTATAAGAGGCCAAACAGCTCAGAGACAAGCCTCAAAACTTCTGGAACAAAGTCATTCGGAATGATGAGACCAAAATTTAACTTTTTTCCCACAACCATAAACGTTACATTTGGAGAGGAGTCAACAAGGCCAATGATGAAAGGTGCACCATTCCTACTGTGAAACATGGAGGTGGATCACTAATGTTTTGGGGATGTGTGAGCTACAAAGAAACAGGAAACTTGGTCAAAATTGATGACAAGATGAAAGCATGTTATCAGAAAACACTGGAGGAAAATTACTTAGCACTCATCAGCACAGAAGCTGCGCATGGGACATACTTGGACAATCCATGGCACAAGTTGACCGGTCATTGCCAACAGCAGCATAAAGTGAAAGTTCTGGACTGGCCTCAGTCTCCTGCCTGATCATTGAGCCACTCTCGGGAGATCTTAAACGTGCAGTTCATGTAAGACACCCCAAGAATTTACAGAAACTGGTGGCTTTTTCCTAAAAAGAATGTGCAGCTTTACCATCTGATAAATCTAATATATATATATATATATATATATATAATAAAGAGTATCATCCATAACTACCACAAAAGACTTAAAGCCGTCACTGATGTTAAAGGTAATACACGGTATTAAAAACTGGGGTATGTAAACTTTTGATTAAGGTCATTCGGGTGAAAAATCACAAATCCTGCCAGAGTATGTTAACTTATAAGGACAACTGTATTTTTGTGTGTAGAGAAAGTAAATAGACCTGAGCTGGATTTGGGAAAAGGACAAAATGCTTATAGGTTTTACATCCAACAAAAGTGGCAATAGTCCTGGGACTTAAGTAACACTGGAAAATATCAGCTGTAAAATAAACATGGGTGGGGACTGGAGGCGAACACACATAAGTCTAAACTGGGCCCTCAAGGGAAATATCCTACTGAAAAATGTGCTAAATACAACCATCCTAATTGTGTGAGGCATGTCCTGTGTCCAGCAATGGAGAAAAGGGTAAAGGTCAACTGATTAAAGCGACAATACCGAGCGTTCATGGAAATTCATCAAAAGTCTCAAGAATTCAGGATTAATGCAGATTTTTGTTGTTGCTGCTGAGGCTCAGAACAGCTGTAAAAGACTCTAATAATCACGAGAGAAAAGGTCTTCCCCTCACCTCTAAAACACCTCTGTGAAGTGTGCGATGAATCTGTTGATTTTATGCAAATGATCCATATGCTTTGATTTTACTGAGTGCCTTCTGCTTAAGAAGACTTTGTGTGCTGTGTAATTTCCTCCAGACCTGCTCTATGGAGACAAATAAAAGACGTAAAACTGCTTTATTTGAGACTCACGCCAATAGCAGATGCCTTTCTTGCTGTAACAGACTAGATGTGGTTATGAGTTACAAAATGTCGTATCCAAGGACGGTGTCTAAGCTTCGACACGAGTGAATCCCCTCAGAGTCAGTCCGTGGCCAAGTCATATTTGCATGAATGAATATGGATGAGCTGCAGAAGCGAGGAGCTGTTGGGATAAGTCGGGTCGAGGCTTAAGAAATGTACCTTGTTTGTCGGCGGAAAGAAATAATGAAAAACAATGCACTGGTTCTACTGTATGTTGCTACAACGTTAATCCAGCATTTTCACTGTATTCTGTCGTCAAATGACAAATTTTCACCAAATGCATGAGCAGCATGTCACAGCAGCTCTGTTTTGTCAAAATGTCTAAGGAGCAGCACATCTCTGCCACATGCTCTACATTGTCATTTATTT
Source organism: Neodontobutis hainanensis (assembly GCA_024349245.1). NCBI lineage: Eukaryota > Metazoa > Chordata > Actinopteri > Gobiiformes > Odontobutidae > Neodontobutis > Neodontobutis hainanensis. The sequence continues at coordinate 347,369 of JALDNG010000059.1, forward strand.
AAACTCTAATACCCTTCAAATAGAAACAGTTCTTTAAAATGTAAGTAAATGGAGATAAGTGCTTTATGAACTGACTATAAAAGTTTTTGTTAAAGCGAAATCCAGCTTAAATCTTTTTTATCCCACTTCCGTAAACACCTTAAACGCTGCACTGTTCCCTTCCTTTTGTTGTTCTCATAAAAACAGCATTTTCTATCATATAATTCTAGACTAACTGTAGTTTATTAAGAAAACTGTCCGACATGATTTATTTGTTTCCAGTTTGTCTCACTTTGGACGTGGCTCTGTTGTAGTTTTTGTTGCATTAATGTTCTACTTTGATGATGAAGTGCCATTTCTATGTTGCCCAATGCAATTCTAACCTGCAGAGTGTGAACCTTATTCACAAATGACTCAACAATTAACTGGTAGTTTATTAGTGTCTTTAAACAGCCTAATAATAATAATAATAATAATAAAAATAATATAGTTAAACAGCCTAATTGGGCTGGAAATTTTGCTCAACTAATTTTACTTTAAGTCTAATTAAACATATTAGCATGTCCAGTGTATATGACATAATGCTTTTGACTGAAGTTGTAGACCAAAAATAATAATTATGTTATTAATAATGTTCTACTTTTATAGATTCAGGTAATCATCATACATTGTTTTTCCATTTAACTTAATTATTTTGCAAAATACGTACAAACATGTAGAGTAGAATAATAAAAAGAGCATCTAGACAGCCCTATTTAGGAAGTGATGCAAACATGGAGCTGGATTGTCCCGATTCGTCTTTATAATTAAAATCCTATGCATCAGTCTCACTCCACCTTTAATAAATGACTCCTCTGTCTGAACTCTTCTGCCGTGTTATCATTCACGAGAGGATGTGATTATGCAGAGCCCTATGAGCGCTGCACAAATCAATTCACCAGGAAGTGTGTTATTTAAACCCCGCATCCATCCTGCTCAAATGAACCCGGGACGTCTCGAGCGGTGTATACGAGACCCAGTGGATTAGAGGGTTAGGCTGGATTTGGAAAGTTTAGGATTTTAAAAATGACACATGAATGAAGTCCTATACTGTTATCAGCAGAAGAGATAAACTTCACCAAACCCTCCTCATCCAACTTTGAGTGCGTGGTTTGATTTATTTTGTTGTTCAATGGAGCCAGAACTAGCACTGTACCCCCTCCCCGAGAACAGAGCAGCGTCTTGTTCAGACAAAAGGAGGAACAAAAGCAACGTCATTATAACAGAGAGACGTTTGAATGCCTCTTGTGCTCCCCAAACACTGCGCTGTAAATTATTAAAAGCATTGCAGCTCGGTCTAAGAAGGGTAATTCTTTTTGATCGGCGCCGCAGTGACACGAAGAGATGACAAGACTGTACGTCAAAAGCAGCAGCAACAGCATTACAGGCCACTGCTGCATTCACTCAAACTGACAACTTTACAGCTTAGGAGAGATGTTTAGGAAAGTCAAAGCGTGACCTGGAATGATCTTATAAAGGTGAGATGGAGCACTCTTTTACACTGTCACCTCTCCCGATGAAATTTTGTACCTTTACATTAAACTGAGCAAGCCTCTTTTCCACAAACGGCTCGTCTAATTCGTCTGTGTGAATATCTCCGAGAGGCTGCGAAAGTCGACGTCTCGTGTTCAGACAGACTGATTCTGATCAAAGGTTTTGGTCCGTGACATTTGGCGTCTCCGGAGACATTTTGGTGGAGTTCATTACCACCAAATGCTCGTCTGTGCCCCGGCTTGGCTTTTTCTTTTTCCCTGGGATGAAGACTCTCTAATCCTTTTTCTTGTTCGTTAAAACTAAGTCGGGGGGTTTTCAAAGAGGGCTGCTTGATAACTAAGCTTTTGAGTGGAGGGTCTGGACTAACGCAAGGCCCTGGGAGACGAGATTTGGTATTGTCTGCTGAAAGTATGCTATTAAAGCCATGTTTTCAGCCAGCGGTACAATATGGTTTAGTTTATTTGGGAAGTCTAAATGTGGTGTTTCTATTTTGGGGGTGCAGCAAAGTGGACGAGGCAATATGAGGCAAACAAAACTGTAGAAAAAAGCGAAAGTACTCTGCTTTCTATACTCCAGTTTGACATTTTAGAGACCCCCTCTTCCATTTCACAAGTTTGATTTTTAATGCGTCATAGACAAGGAATGCAGGTTTTTACATTTACATTTACATTTTACATTTAGTCATTTAGCAGACGCTTTTAGGGAATGTCATATACAGTAACTCTGACAAAAAACATTTACAGATGTTGATATGTGACACTATTATTTATCTGGAAAAGGTGATGCATTGAGCATGTCTTTCAGTGTTTATGTGAAAAAAACTGCATTAAAATAAATCACTGCCAAGTCTGACTTTTGATTTTTACTCACATTTTCAGAACACTCTGTTCGCAGTTGGGATGGTCAGGAGTGCTTATTGATTCATGTTTGAATAAATGATTTATAAAACAAGTAAGTGTTAGTGTGCAGCGCAACAGCATCCAGACTAGTTTGAACCTAAACGAGTTCTCCTTAGTACACCATAACAGGACTTACCATAAACAGCAAAGTTCCTCAAACCAGTTACAGGCAATAGAGTTCTTGACCTAATGCATCCAGAACCAGAGAAACTACAGCTAACCCTTTGCTTTACAGGGTTAAAGAGCATATATTATTTTTTCATTTTTTAAAGTAGAGCAGACAAATTCGGACCGTCATCAGTATTCATAAATGTAATTATCATAAACCAACATCAACCTGAGCTCCTCGTCAGCGCTGTTCACTGAAACTAGTCGATAAAATAGATTGCGGCGACCATCAGCTGCATTGATTTAGCTGCAAATCCATTCAGCGTTTTGTACACTCGTACTTCAGCTGCACGGCCATTAGACACAGAATACGACCCATTCGTCTGCTGCCGGCCCGTAATCATGTGACTTATGCCTCTGCTCTCGGTCAGTGGCAGCTCGGAGATCGATGGACTAATTTTCCCGGCGTGAGTTTGTGTACTGTCCTCAATCATATCTAGGAGTCCATGATAGTTTGTTTTGTGCAATAACAGTGACTCTGAGGGGAGTTTACATAAAGCATTAGGAGCTTGGTTTGAACTCTGCTGGAAAACTTGGTCAGAGATATGTGAGTATTTCTAATACAGTTTTTAATATGGTCTTATAGGCAACGTTCAACGGAGAATGAAGGTGTGAACAGAAGTGGTAACATTATTTAAGGGCTGCAAAATAAACCAAAAACACACAAAAGAAAAAAAAACTCTATTAACATTTCAGCGGATCATAAAAACTTTAAATGCAAAGTGTTTCATATTGTCTTATGTAAGTATATTGGGCATTTGACACCACAAATGCAATACATTTTCTTCTTCTGCACTCTATTATTCTGAGTGAACCCGAAATGACAAGTCAAACACAAAACAGTCTAAATTTCATCTCGACCTGCCTCATTTTTATCTCTGCTCACAGTTCAATCAAAAGGACACTCACAGAAACCACAGGCAGTAATAGGACTGCAGACTTTCACCATTCAACACTTTCCCCGACTCTTTAGAGCTTTAAATAACAGAGGAGACAGAGCTGTCCTGGCTTCGTTCAGGTCTGACTCAGGACCTGGCTTTGGTCCCATCAAAGCCGAATCACGGTTCAGTCACACTTTTCCTCGAAGCAAAACGGTTAGTCACTGACGGCGTAGGAAAGTTAAAGGAACACAGGCTAATGCTGGGCTCCCACTTTTTTATATATTCATGAGCACAAGCTCCCATTTAATGCTGCAATGAAATTTTAATTAAGAATATGATAAGCTTGTTACTATGCGGTGAATACAGTGGCTGCAATAAGAATGAAAAAAGCCAATCAAAAGAGGTGGAGGTCATTGAAGTGTTTAAACGAGCATTGGTTTTATTCATTTGCTGCTCCACAGGGTTAATGGTTAGATTTTTTCTTGAATGAAAAATAATTTTGCTGCATTTTCCAAAGAATCCACCTTGCTGTAGAAAAATCTGTGTTGTTGATGTCGAGTAAATAAGTAAACACTTTAAAAAGCTCAATCCCAGGACACAGCAGACTGCACAAATTCTAAATTCAATAGGGAACAATGTTTTAGTGTCATCAGATTAAGGTTATAAAAGTGACACATATCATTACAAATATGTCCAAAGTACACAAAATAAAGTCAAATGTACTATACTTTTTAGACCTATCGACCTAAACAAGTGAGTTTGCTCAGAGCGAGCCGAATACAAGTCAAGTGGCACTTGTTTTCATGAGCTGTTGTTTGTGTTGGTTTACGTTATGTTTTATTTGGCCCTTCAATTAATTTAGTAGGTGTATCACTAGGTTTTAGTTGGATTTGAACAAGTTTAATTTGGATTTGAACTTTAGATGGATTTGGACCTTTATTTATTATTTTTTGTTTACAAGATCTGATTGTTACAAAGATAAATAAAACCTGTTCAAATCCAAATAAAACCTGCTCAAATCCAAATAAAACAGTTTCAAATGCAAATAAAACCTGTTCAAATCCATCTAAAACCAGTTTAAATCCAAATAAAACAAGTTCAAATCCATCAAAAAATTGTTAAAAGCCATCTAAAACCTTTTAAAATCCAAACCTTACATTTAAAATTTTATAAAAGAAACCCAGATGTCACAATCTTTGGCCCCTGATAGGATTTGTTGTTACTGTCGCGGCCCCCCTGGTTTAAACGGTTAAAAATAAGGCTATGTAGATTGTACTCAACCCAACACAGATCAACTGGACTAACGTGAGTGTGCCCTTCAGCTCGGTCAGAGATCACAAAGTGGAAACAGTGAGCGGTCTCTCACCCATAAAGTAGGCTGTGATTTTGCACATGGCCGCTCCGAAGATGAAGTCCTCCAGGATGTTGGGGATAAGCGTGAACGGCATACAGAAGACGGCCATCATCAGGTCGCTCATGGCTAAGGACAAGAGGAAAGAGTTGGTGACAGTACGCATCCGTTTGTTGAGCGCCAGCACCACGATGATGAGGAGGTTTCCGAAGACGCTGAGTAGAAAGATGAGCGTGTACAGCAGGATCCGGAACATGTCCATCTCTGCAAACAAGACAAAAGTTTCTGGCTCAAACTAGTGTATGTGTGGAAAGTACAGCTAGTTCATCTGGGAAATAAGATTCAAGTGAGTAAACAACACTACGCTTTATTACGGGAGCGAATAACTTTGCATAATCAACGCGTGAAAGCTCAAGCTGTGAACGGAATCAGAATTAAAACACTGTAAGAGCAGAGCGACAACAACAAGATCGGGCTGAACAACAGACAGAGCAGGAGTTCATCTGGGATTTTAAATCAGAAAACTAATGAGACAGGGCTTTAATTTACTGCTCAATTGATTCATGCAAACGACTCAGTCAGTTTGACGTTCAGAGTCAGGTGATCCACAAAAGTTTTCTTATATACAGCAGTCCATTTCCATTCTAATTATGTGTATTATGTCTTATTATGATTAAATACCCTTTATATTTTCAACAATATTTAGTTTGGTCTAATTATCTGCAGCCATTTGTGTATCATGTGCTGGAATTAGCAAAAAAATACATTTTTTCCGCAGCCTCACAAAATTTAGCTGCTATTTCTCAAGCTGAAGCCCCCCGTTTTAAATAAAGGGTGACCATGTGTCCCTCTTTAATGGGGACTGTCCCACTTTCACACTCCCTGTCCCAGGTCCCAACAAATATCTGTATAAACAGTAATATGTCCCAGTTTTATGGGAATCCACGTGCAAGAGACAATTATTCATAGACTTTTGAATTAGTTTCCCATGCCATGTTTTTCGACCCTTAAACGGCAAGTACATTTAACTTTATTGCTTCATTGGGATTGTGTTGTGTTACCTTCATTTATTAATCAGATCCTGTGTGTTTCTGTGATAAAAGTGCTGGAATGGTAAGCTTATGTGTTAGATTTTAGGCTCAATGCGGCTCACACCTGTAACATAGAGGAAGATTACTTTTGAAGTGGGAAAGGCTCTTGTATCCAAGCAGCCACTGAGCTGAGCATCAGTGCTATGAGTCTGGAGGGTTTTAGGACACTCCTTTCACAATCACTGTCACTGAGAGTCTCTCTGACAGCGACAGTTTCTGACAGATGACAAGGTTACTGTCGGCCTTCGCAGACCGCTGACTGGCTCTGCTCGGAAACACAGGACTAGTAACTCTTCCGTTAACTGCTGCCCTAAAGTGGAAATGTTCTAAAAGAGAATCATTTCCCTGTGTCGTCTATTCTCCCTGACAATGTGCTTGTCTTTCTTCTCCATCTGAACCAAGGCTATCGCTGGATGCATAGTAATCACGGCTGCACCTGAGAAACCTCCACTCCGAACCAGAACATGAATAATTCTTTTGATTGAGGAAACCCTCAGAGCAATACAACATCGACCGAGGATCCCTGTCGTGAAGCCCTTTTACCGTCCACTCATAAGATGATTTAGAAGCTCCAGTTATAGAGATATATGCATGAGCTGCCGTCCAACAGAGGCCTCCCTGTGGTTTGGGCACTTGTGTTCAGATGCATGTCTTTGGGATTTAGACCGAGTACTGACAAATCTACCTGGGATAACAACACATGACATGATGAAAGGCAGCTAAAGATGAATAAAAATGCAATAAACTTAGAACTAGGTAATCAAACAACATTTAATCTAGGCAAAGAGATGCAGTACATTAAAGAAAATCTCCTTCATGCATCTACTCATAAGATATTACACTCTGTAGTACTTTAAAATCCTCTTTTTTCTGACTGATCACCGATTCCATTCAGAACCGGAGCTGTGGTGCATTCACTAACAGAGCCCAGCTGGAAGTAATGTGTTTTCAACCAAGAAGAGATTTTAACTGAGACCTCATTAAATAATTAAAGACAGGCTTTAAACCTGAATCACCTCAATCACAATTTGAGATATGAAAGATTCAGACTCAGTTTTACAGTCAGTCAAAAGATGTAGGAAGTATCCCCACAAAAAAGTGTACTGTTCCACACTGATAAGTTTTTTATTTGTTTTTTCACAATGTATTGCAGTTACTAAAGTGTGAAGGTAAATACAGCAGTGTTACTGAAGATGTTTAAACTGGTCTCTTGAATGAAACGGTCAGGTATCAAAGATGGTGCCGTGGAGTAATTGGAAACACTTCAAAGTCTTGAGATCCATCTGTAAATGGATGATTTTATTCTGTCAGTATTCACTCAAAACACAGGCTTGAACTTGGGACCAGCTCACGCCACTGCTTCTATTGCATTAGATATTTTCTATCCAGTTACCCTCTAAAGGAAAAATGATATTCGTTGGGCTCAAGCTGAACGTAAGCTCTTCTGAGTGTTCAAACTCTGCCACAATTCACTTTAGTTCCTCTGGACCATGACAGCTGCGTTCTTTTCCATCAAAGCCATCAAAGCCATTGGCTACAGTCTATTTATACACCTCAGACAAAAGGGATCCCCACCGGAGACACCCACATGGAGCATTCTAAGCTTGGTTTGGGGTTGTCTGTATTTATAACCCTTTCCATGCTCCAAACTTTAAATAGAAAAACTCAGTAAAGCAAACAGATGATGATAATTATCACAGTAATAAACAGAAATGCACCAAGAGCTAGATCAGTTGCTCTGGAGACGTATGTTGTTGTGGGATGAGGCTCTATTTTAAGACTTCGTGACATATGTACACCCAAGTACAAACAAACTTAGTTCATTTTGACAAATTCTAAAAAGGATTGTTGTGGGAGCTGCAATGGTCTTTCTGTGTGGAGCCTCCATGTTTGAACCGAGAATGTTTGTCTGTCAGCGTGTGTCTCTAAGTATTAGCTCTGCAATTAGCTGCCAGTTTTCCAGAATCTACCCAGCACTGCATCCAAAGCAGCCTGGACAAGCCTTTAAACAGTAATAAGGAACCAACACGTGGAGAATGACTCAGCTGTTTCTGTGTTTTAACGACTGGATTGAAGACATTAGCACATCTGGCCTAAGTCAAAAGTTATGACTCGAATTGATATGTTCACATGCAGCTTATCTCATCTATGTTTTCTTTATTTTCTAAAATAGTTTTTCTCTCTTTGTTTGCTTCCAGCTTTTTGCCTATATTTGCTTTTCAGGAAACTCCGAGGCATTAAATCAATATCATTATCATCTTTGCGGTAAAACGATCAGTTAATATTGATTTAGTGCAATATTATCCAGTCCTACTCATGACAACTGTATTTCCTGAAGGCTATAATATTTTTATTATGTGAAAAGTTTTTCTGTAACACTGACTAATCAGGTTCTGAGTTGGGACTGTTCTGAAGTTTGTTATGGGGCAGTGATTTATCGGAAGATGTTGAAGTATCTGAAATGGTAAGGACTGACCATCTGCTTTGTGTCAAAATGAGGGATTATCCGGAGGAAGATTAGCAGTGTTTGCACAGATTTAGCAGCCCTTTGGCTTTTTAGAGCAATGCCATGGCAACGCTATGATATATGGATGACGGAAACTGGTTCTCAAATGGGTTTGTGCTGAGGTTTCCCTGTAAGTAATAGTTTTTCATTTTCTGTCAGTAATGGAAACTTCAAAAAGTCACAAAATCTGATGAAAGGCATTTGAATAAGGTTAATTTTTGTAATAGGTTTTTTTCTCCCTTCAACACATTATCATATCGTCTCCATAAAGGGTTCTGTCTGGCAGCAGAAATATTACAGAAATCTGTTTAATACGGTTACATTTCCCAGAGCAGTGTTCAGCCGAGACCTTCGCGATTCTGCGCTTAAACAGAAAACATCCTCAAATTAAATTTACATCCTCATTACCGCCGCTCTAACTCTCCGGTGTAGGATCTGGAAATCTAACAGTCTGTTCTCAAAGTGAGGGATATAGCAGCGAGAAAATGACTGCTTGCACAAACAACACTGCCGAGATCTGTCTTTTCTAACTCTACAAACTACAGCAGCCTTAAAGGGCCCAAACTTTCCTTTTTGGTTCATAGAAGGCCAACGTGTGATGCTGAATTGCTTTGTTTATAGAGTTGTATATAGAGTTGTATATAGAGTTTAATAAACAATTGGAAGATTCTTGTGCATATATCCAGGTTTCCAGGTTTTTTGGGGAACCAGTCTTATTTATAATTGACAGTTAACAGAAACAGAAACAGTTGCAGTATTTCTTCTTTCCTTTTGTCATGTGTTGTATATTTGTCTTTATTTGATAATAGACAGTGTAGAGAGAGAAAGAAATTACATTTATCAAATGAGCCGAGCCGGAGACAAACCTGGGTCACCCCAGTAGGTGGTATGCATTTGAAATACCAAAGGTCACCTACTAATTCATAAATTTGAGTTGTTCATTCAAATCTAAAATATACAAAGTCATAAAACTGGATTTTTCTTTTGATGCACAAAAAAAGTAGAGGGTTTTGTGAGGACACCGGTCACTTCAGTCCAGATGTGACCTTTATTAGTTTGTGTTTAAATATACTTGGCCAACAAGAGAAAAGCGTAAGTGGGACCAAGGCCTAGAGTCTTAGACATAATTTCACTTAGTCATAATCACAGCCTGATCAATCAGAGCACACAGGCTTAGTTCAGATCGTAACGTGTTTTCATTCAAAGCCAAGTGTGAGTGTATTTTGTTGATCTGAAAAACAATATGAACGAGACTTTTGAGTTTAGCGCCTTTGTAAAAGTAGATTCAAACTTAACCAACAGTATTAGCTTTGTTTTTACTTTGTCTCACAAAGTGTGTACTTCTTTATGGGATTTCACAAATTAATCATTTCAAAGTAATTACGTTTACACCCCCAAAAACACAGGCCCATCTCTGTATGACTTTTATCACGTAATGAGGTGAGCTGCTGCTACAGTCAGCACTATTAGCCTCATTTACTCTCCCCTCCGATGCGTCCCACGAGAGCCAACTATCGATCCTACTCTACTTTAAAATTTCCTGAAGTTGGGGAAGTGCTTGTTTGCGGATCATGAACGACTCAGCATATATTTAACTACTCCAGAGATAACTTTGCCATTTATAATTTAGCTTTGGATACTGTATATTTAAAAGCCTGAACAATATAGTGTCTACCAAAAAGGTTAAAAAAGACAAAATAAAATGATGCCAGACAGATTTCTTGGATGTTTTGAGCAGAAATCCCGAGCCTGACGTTCTGCACTGCTGCATATAAATTACATTTTTATAGATCAACATGAATGAGGGATTATTAATGCAGCATGCCTCAGCGACCAGAAGTGATAGCTTAATCAGCCCAAACCAGAACAGAGAAAACAATGCAACCACAAAAAATGGAAAGGAAATTTATTCATATTTTGAAGAACTGTATTAGAAAATGTCAGAGCAATTTGTTTGTGACGTACAGGGCTTGTCAGTTCCTCATCAAATGTGAAGAACGTCTGAATAGCCACTTTCAAAACGCTTCTTTGACATAAAATACAAAACAATTCAAAAAATACACTAAAATGACTTGTTCTGTTTTTCCTTTCAAACTTGCCGCCTGGTTAGTGTGTATGTGGAAACACAAAATGCACGGCTGTCGTTAACAACACAAAATGAACTGGAGAGGGGTCTGCGCCCTCTAGTGGCTGAAGGTTAAACGGATCCGCTTTAATTTTTAAAAGCATTAAAAAAACATTTTTAAGATTTCATTAAAAACTGTTCATGGAACGAGGAAAATTTACAAAACCCTCGAAATGCAGCTAAATCCATAATTCTGTTTCACAAGTTCACAGGTTCTATTTAAAAAAAAAAAAGCCAATCAGCAAATATTCTTAAAACTATAAGGCTTCTACCAAATCCATATAAAACTAAGTCATGTTGCTAATGTTGCATTGTTTATCTGTAAACAGGTTAATAGATGCAATATAAAATACAGTATTTCTTTATAAATAATACAATATAATAGTATTATTTTTGTAGAATGTGTGGAAAGTGGCCAAAAAAAAAAAGCCCAAGTAATGTTTATGTTTAATGACCAAGAAATGTTTGGTAGCTGCTTGCGTTGAGCTAAATTATCGCTTTATTTTTTTTTATCAAAGTCATTTAAGCTTTGCCTGCTTTCTCCAGGCGATCCAGGCAAATATCATTAAAAAAACACACACACACAGAATTCAACATTATAGTCAGGTTTTAGGGCAATACAAGCAGAGAACACACACTAATAAGTTTACTCTGATAAATACAGCCCACATGAGCCGTCTGCCATGCTTTATTTAACTTGAAACATTGGACAATTACTGTGTTAAGTGCCTTCTAGGTAAATACACACTGTCAGCTGCTTAATGTATACCTTTATGCTTTGCCGTTAAGTATGTGTTGCTTTTAATCCAATGTGGAGAGAGTCTTGTGAATAAACAGATGCATTTCTTGTTTGTGTTAAATTCCAACCAACACTGGCAACATGAGAGTGACAAAAAATGGAAAAAAAAATACATATCTTTAGATTTAGAAAGCTGAGAAATGAATAGAAACAATTCACAAAATCAATAATTACACTGAAAATTGCAACAGTAACAAAAACCTTAATAATAAAACATAATAAATTGGTAAAATGCATTTTTTTAAAAGTGATTAACCATACTGTTCAAACATAACTGTATTTGTTTTAGAGTATTTCCTGACAATAATACAATTCCACAATTTTTCTTTTTTTTTTTTTTTTTACGGTAAAATTCTGGCATACACAGATTTTACAGGATAATGTATTTTCATGTTTAAATGGTTTTGTTCTGTTTGAAAAACTGGACAAACCTTTGATTAATAGACAAATAGAAAAAAGGGAGCGAGGAATGATATTGAGCAAATGATTGAGCGAAAATCTAACCTGGGTCTCCTGAGTATTTGCACTCTATGAGGTGAGCCACAGGAGTGTCCAAGGAAATATTTTTAATGGTAAATCTGTTGCTCAGATCACAAGCTGTAAACATAAAATAAACAGTACTGACAAAATTATGGCAACCACAGCTGATTTTTTTGTTTTTTGTTTTTTTCCATACATGTAATAACATACATTACATTTTGTTTCCCTTTTCTTTGTTTAGTTTTTTTATTGTGCTGTTTCTCTGAGTAAAACAGATGTGGCCAGCACTTACCCAAAAGGATTTACTGCCATTTATTCAATGTTTACAGCCATCTAGACTGATTACAAAGCCTAGATGACATCCTACTGCCTTCTGTGTAATTCATGTTGGACCAGTGCAGCAAGGTCAGGAGCTACCATTGCACTGTGCCAGATTTAGACATAAACTCCATTTTTAGAAACTTTCCAAACAATACACTGCTTATTCATTAAGAGCTAACACTGTTGTCAACCGGGTTTATTACTTCTACAGCCACCTCTCTGAATTGTTTGGTTCAGATGCGGCAAAGGTGCAGCCTCTTAAACTCCCCTGACTTTAATCGAGCTGGGTGTTGAGACCGAGGCCGTTAACAGATCAATAGAGCCACCGCACGCCTCACGCACAAGTCTTTATTACCACTGGCTCTTCTCCAAGTTCGGTTTGGCTGCTGCACGGCTTCATTATATTCTCAGAGTCATTTCTCTCATTATGTTTACGCTCTACACCAGAGGACGGCGCTGATCGGGCACGAGAGGACGGCGCTTATTAGACACAGTAATGATTTTGTAGCTGACATTTGTGAGGATATGTCTAATTAGATCTGATTACTGGGATCATGTGATGGCTGCTAAGAATTTTCATTACTTATTATGTTGTTTTTTTTTTCTTAGAATGTGAAACCATTACATACTGTGCATTTCTTCAGACCAACCTGAGGCTACACCCACACTGGGCATGGGATGATTACTTTTTTCAAGGTATATTAAAAATGTCTCAGAATGAAGACTAATACCTTAACATGGCATATGTTGTAATGACTCTGGAGGACTGTCCTTTTTCTAAACTGACTTGTTGAAGTGGCCAATAACAGCAACGAAACCAGAGGAAAGGTTAGTTTAAACAGTCTGTTCTTGATTTATTTCTTTTATTCTAGTTAAAGAAATGGTTAAAACCCAAAATAATAAAGTAAAGCAATAATTTGTGAAAAAACATGCTTAATGATGCCATCTACGGTTTATTATAGAGGACGTTAATAGATGAAGACCTATTTCTCCTCACGGGACACCTTAGCCAATCACATGCTTTCAAAAGGAGCACTCTCATTGGTCGACACCGGCTTGTCATTTGACGTTCCAGGAAGAAAAGGTAGGCAAAGTAAAACACGGGTAAATACTGTCAATTCAATCCTGTCATGTTTATCGACGAGGAGATAATGGATGTTCTGACGCTGAAGTCGCAGCTATATGTTTACGGTCAGCTCTTAACTTCAGTTTGGTGAAATGTGTTAGTATTGTGTGGAGGATAAATTGTGCTGGTTTTACTTTTTTAATAAAAGAGAAGCTGGAGAGGTCCATCGGCCCAGTCTGAGACTAGGACAACAAAAATATGTTTTTTATGCAGTTAGGATACCTTTAGAATCTCATAACATCCATTTTAATATTAATACAGAAAACTTTTGCTGGGTTTTACAAAGTACTTTTGAGAATAATCACACAGGCGCCATTTTATGCTGTCAGTCCAACTTTTCTAATTATGGACACTTTCAATTTATACCACTTATTTCTAACTTTATTGGTCGATAGCTGTGAACTTCTCGCAGCTGCTTTGGGTGCGAGGTTATTAAAGAGCCACTACCCGATTTATTTCTTTGCAAAGTTGTCCCAACCCCTGCTTAACAACATTTCCAGGTCTAATTTTATATTTTAAAAAAGTTACACTGGTCCAGTTTTTCACTACAAATACGTTACATCAAACCAACGTTTAGAGCTTACCATAAACTTTTAGCTCTGAGTCCAGTGTCAGACCATTGTTCTCATACATTTATCACCCCTCACCCACATCTGGTGAATGCATAACCAATATTTATCCATCAGGATGACCTGGATGACTGAGAACCTTCACAGAAAATATATATATCCATGTTTTCACTTTCATGACTCCTCGAATAAACTCATCAGTAGGAATCAGCACGACTTCTATTAAGGCAGTGGTTTTGTAGTTTGTAACAACACGAGTGATTGTATCTCACTTTCTGACAGTGTATGTTTTATTCATTGCATTTCTTCATTAGCCAAAGCCAGGATATAGAACAATAGCTCATTTACAACAACAAGGAAAAAAAAAACAATAGCTGTCTCTGAAAAATAAATCAGCACTTGTTTAAAGCTTAAGAGATGCACTTAACAGTAAGATCAGATCAGAAAGAGACCAGCTCAGTCTCAGCAACATGCCACTTTGAATCAGGGCTCGTACAGGGGCTGAGCTACTGATGCCACAGCAAAGGAATTAAAAAACCTCTTCTGAACTGGGCTCCAGTCTGATTATTATTATGACAATGACCGAACAATCAATGTGTTTCTATCACACTAGGCCCACACACTCTATTATCCGCACTTTTCTTGCTTTTTTGGATCCTTTTTGGTGTTAAAAATATGGTTTTGAGGTTGGTTAAAATTGCATCTTACTAAACCGAGAAAGTAGTCAGTGGATTTTATCAGAATATCTTATTTGGGACAGTCTGGGTAACTCTAAACACTGCCTTCAACTCTATTACCATGAGTACCAGACTAGATGTGCAAATAAAACCTTCGAAAACAATGGCTTACTTAAACCAAAAGGCAGAACAGGGTCTTGTATCAATTCTAAGATCAAAGAGGGCCTACAACAAATTTATCAGCGAAGAGAGATTTAATTATTTGCCACAAATTGTAAAATGTGAGATAATCTTCACATTTTTCCAACAATGGGTGAATAAAGACAACAGTAATGTCTTTTTACGTAACCATGGTGACAAAGAGTTCCTGTTTCCGTCGGAGAAGAGAAGAAACAGAGCGTCCCATAAACTGAACATGGTAGTTTAGACCCTGCAACGTCAACTCCTTTCTGAGAATCTGGTCATTTTTTATTTCAGGTTTGTGTGGACTATTATTACTCAAACTAAACTGTTCAAATCAAAACATCACGTTGAGTACATTAATTAAAACTTCCAGCTCTTTAAATACTCATATGAATACAGAATAATTATCTGGCTTATGACTGAGCAGCTCACGATGTTCCAGTTCCTCTGTGTTGCTCACATTGGGTCGGCTGAAAACATTTCATGTTTGTTGGAGAATGAGCCAATTGGATTTAAATGTCAGCATTGACATGAGACCAATTGCAAACCAGCTCTGACTATTTGCCCACATTCAAACATTTCTCCTTTTTATTGTGATTTTATTGTGTTTTTATCCTTTTAGAAAAGTTTTAACCCTAGACATTGGCTTGAGGAGAGACAGAAGTGGGATCACGACAAAGATCAATATAACATTATTAATATAACATTATTGCCAAACAAGCCCTTCTTGGCCATACGTCTACTGCAACTGACTATATTTCAATAAAGATAAATTTGCAATAAAAAACTGGACTGCAGCCTTTCATAATCATAAAGTTTACACATTCAAAATTCAAAATGTGTGCATTGTATAAGCTCAACATTGGAACTTCAGAAAACAGAGCTTCTTTATTATGCATACTGAGTAGTTTTACAATAATCCAAATATAAACCACAACCAAGAAGGGACCGGACATAAGAAACAGAAAAAAACGCACTGAAAAGGGTATAAATAAAGTAAATAAGTTACAAAACCAGAGAAAGAAATTATCCAAAATACATCAACAGATGAGGAAAAATATTATACACTGACCATTTTATTCTGGACAATATGCCCCACATAATCTTATTACACGTTATTTTAGACAGATTTTTCAGAGGCAAACTTTGACGCAGAAAATGACTCATAAAGACAATTTCTAAGACTTGATAAATACTCCTCTTTTAACCACACAGACCCAATTTGCAGCTTTTCTCTGCTCATATTCCCTCTAGATTTTCCCTTCGACACGTTCTGGCGGCTCTTACCTTTGGCAGGTTTGGGCAGCACGGACGCGTTACTGAAGCTCCCATTGCAGTCCGTAATTTGGACGCTGATGTTGGACACGTTCCCACATCCCGGCGCCTCCACTCGGCTCACGTTGACCGCGTCTAGAGCCATCTCCAACAACAGCAGCAGCAGCAGCAGCAGCCCAGCACCACGGAACAGCAGCAGCAGCCGATAATATTCACCACACCTCCTCTGGAGCTGCTGGAGTTACAAACTTCTAGCGTTTTTCTCCATCGCAGTCTGTTTCAAACGTGACTCTTGGACGTTTGGGAGTTTGTAGCGCAAAAAAAATAAAGAGTCCCAGTGGTAAACGGTGAACAGGTGTTGTTTAAGGAGTGGGATTGTGTGGGAAGTGGTGAGGAGAGCTCCGTGGCGCTGCGTCTTGAAGCTGTCTGTGGAGGAATGAGGCTGCGCTGCTAAGGAACTGCAGCTTTGTCCTTTCTCTCTCCTCTGTTCTCTCTCTCAGCTCTCACAGAACCAGCTTTTCTACAGCTTTGAGGTAAACCCAGAGAGGGGAGGGTGTAGCCATTACTTTGAAACGGTCAGGATATGTTAATTAGTGATGTCATTAAAGTGAAAACATGAATAGGTTATCTGTTGACTGGATAACTGCAAATGAACTCCTGTATACTTTCATTTTAAGAATAGGTTTACAGGGGTCTACAAGATACTCAGTAACTTATTCTCAGGACAACCCCGGTTTGGAGAAGTAGACAGGAGCAATGAAACATGAGTGGCCGGTGAAAAAAACACAGTCTATAAAAGCAGTCCAATGTTAAGCGTTAACAATGACATTTTCTCTGTGCCTGGTTTAGTCTCTTTGGCATTGCTCCTGTCTGCTTCTCCAAACTGGGAGTGTCCTGACAACCATCTACAGCAGTGAATAAATGGCATCCAAAGGAATTATATAGAACCATATTTAGAAAATACTGGAATATCTCTTTAATATCATTGCTCATATTTGCAAACCAATGACCTGTGGGTGAGTATCTGCATAAATTAAGGATATATTCTGCTTTTTTAATCATAGCAGCGACATTAAAAGTAAGATGAGTGTTGTCCTAATTAGTTATAAAACGGTTATCATTAAACCTTAACTCATTCTCTGTCAAAACCGTTTTCTCCTGGAAACAGCCGCCTTTGTTTTTAGTTAAATTCCTCTTTTGAATATGCATACAGGGCAATAGATATAGTTTTATTATGATTGTGAAGGTTAAGCCTGTCACGTTATTTAACATAAAAAAAAAAATTAAGTGTGTTTTGTACCTTTTTCATCTTTTTCTTTTATTTAAAACTAACAGCAGCCATTTCTTTAAAATGCTGGTCCTCCTTGTTTTAATTCCAGTCTCTCACAGTTATTGTCACATTATTGACTGAAGTGTTCCCTTTTTACTGCAGCTTCTTAAACTACAATGAACAACTACAACTAAAGGATTAAACTAGGATCATACAAGAGGACAAACATGACTTAAACCAGAGTCAGGGTCCTTCATGGCACCTGTGTTTTTGGTGTGCCACAAGGGTCTGTGCTCGGTCCCATACTTTTTTCACTATATGTTACACCATTGGGACAAATCCTCAGAAGTTATGGAGTGAACTTCCACTGTTATGCCGATGATACACAGCTGTATCTACCAATAAAAGAGAATAATACTACTGACATCATGCGTCTAGAGGCCTGCCTCGTTTCATAAAAACATGGATGTCTCAAAACTTCCTCCATTTGAACTCGGATAAAACAGAGCTCTTGTTAATTGGTCCTGCCAGTCATCGGCACAAGTTCAACAATCTTACTGTCTCAATCAACAACTGTGTGTTGGAGCACGGTAACACTGCGAGGAACCTCAGTGTCATTTTTGACCCCACACTATCTCTGCAGCAGCACATTAGTGAGGTCACTAAACTGGGCTTTTTTCACTTGAGGAATATCTCAAAAACTCGCTCCTGCCTCTCTTTAGCTGATGCTGAAATTCTCATTCATACATTTGTCACATCCAGGCTGGACTACTGCAACGCGTTATTCTCTGGACCGCCGAGGACTCACAGACTACAAATGGTCCAAAATACAGCCCTCAGACTTTTAATCGAAGACCAGGAAGATCACATTACTCCGGTCCTGGCTTCATTACACTGGCTTCTAATTCTTACCTATCTGACCTCATCACCTGGTATACTCCAGCTCGTACCCTTCGCTCTCAGGACGCTGGCCTCCTTCAACTTCCTCGAATTAAGAAGAAGTCTGCTGGCTACAGAGCCTTTTCTTATAGAGCCTCATTTTTGTGGAATGGGCTCCCGGTGGAAGTGCGGCGATCTGACTCTGTTGAGGTTTTCAAAAGCAAACTCAAAACATACTTATTTCACCAAACGTATGGAAACCGACTGATCATAGAGTTAGGTTTACACTGGTTGTAGCTGTAGGTACACACTCAACCGCTCATATTATTATTACATCTGCCTATTTTCAGTAGTATTTAGCACTTTTTTCTCCTTTCTACCTCCTCCTAGGGTGGACGCAAACCTCTGATCTGCTGGCCCCCCACCCCCCACCCCCGGACTCTGCTCCAGTGTGAGGACCCCCAGCCCATCTTTCATTTACCTTGATGTTGGCTGAGGTCCCATCCACCTTACACACACACACACACACACACACACAAACAGTAGACACTGGACACTGTCAATATAAATGTATTTTTTTGTGAATGTTTGTGTATTTATATCTATTTCTTTTTTCAACTGTCCTGGACACGGCCTTTCTGTCCTGGGAGTGGACCCCTCCTTCTGTGGTTCTCCCTGAGGTTTCTCGTTTTTCCCGGCTGGGTTTTTTTGGAGTTTTTCCTCACCCTGATGGAGGGTCTAAGGACAGGGGATGTTGTCTAGTGCAGTCTGTTAAGCCCTTTGAGGCAGCTGTTGTTGTGATATTGGGCTATACAAAAATAAATGTCTTGTCTTGTCTTGTCTTTACACTACACCAAAATCCAACCTCTGGCTGGTAATTAAAAAAATATAGGGTTCACACCAAGCGTCTACCATGGAACCTCCTAAATGATTGTTGTGTAAGGGCGCCGCCATACGCCAAAATACAGCGAAATACGCCGATATACCGCCGTCCCCCAGAGGGCAGGCTCCAAAAGCGGAAATATAAGGAGAAAACCAATGGCGACTTTACAAGTGTAAAAAAATCAAATCGTTTACAGCCTGGTACAAAAGATGGCCCTGGTCTCTTCAGCTAAGTTTTTACTACGTGACCACTCTGGGTGTCACGGCAGTAGCTCAGTGGGTAGAGCAGTCGTCTTTCAACCGGAAGGTAGGCAGTTCAATTCCTGCTCTCCCCGCAGTTCATACTGTCGTTGTTTCCTTGGGCAAGACACTTAACCCACCTTGCCTCCAGTGGCTGTAACACTGGTAATTACTGTAGAACAATGTAAGTCGCTTTGACTAAATGTAAATGTAATAATTAATCTCAATAATTTTTGGTTATTACGTCCGTTTATGCTATCTAAAAACTACTTTACTATGGAGCAAAAGCCAAAAAGCACGGATGTAACGGCTATTTTATTGCCGATTCGTAAAGACAATATCAGTGAATAGGGGACCAATGGGCGAATTATATCCACTATATAAACAATCAATGGTTCACTGATGCAACCAGCTGTAGTTTGTCTGCCAGTCCAGTTGAGGCAGTGTGGCACCAGCCGGTGCTAAAGCTACGTTTTTAAGTTTATAAGAAAAGCATCTGCTTTTACACCTGACATTTTCTGCATCAGTGCTTAAAACACCACAAAAGTATTGCCATTTTTGTTCTACAACGTTTGTAGCGGCCGTAAAATCACAGTCTATACAAGCTTAAAACTAGACTTAAACAGTACTCATCCAAGAACTACAAAATGAATAAACCAGATCTTAACTCAGGACTAAAACAGGACTAAACCAGAGCTGACGTAGGAACAAGCACTCAAACCTGAACCAAAAGCAATAACAAAAGAACTAGTCCAAAACTTTCTGCACCTGTAATTATCGGCTTGTGTTTCTGCTTTCAAACTATTTCCCAGCCTGTTACACATTCTGTCCGTGGGACGAGAAAGACCTTGTTTTTGGTGGAGAGAAAAAAAATCGATTGGAGCAGCTGTCTTCTCACTCTAAGCGAGAGAAAAAAAAATCGAAAACAGGATTTTGACATGACTTTAATGTGCTGTAAACTGTCGGTCGGACGGAGCGGTGCAGACTCCCACACAACACAGTTTCAGAGCCCGAGGCAACTCAAAGCATCTCTGGACAGTTTAAAGAGATTGTGAAGGGAGACACGAGGGCCCTCCTGCAGTGAATGGGACACAGAAAACTCAAGATATGAGATATAAAGCTCTCTAAACCCAGGGGAAAAGTGGGATTGGACTAAATGGGTGCAGTTTTATTTGTACAAAAGGCTGTGAAAATGCAAAAGAGGATTTAGGATTTGTAGCTGATGAGATCCTCACAGGAAAAAAAACGTGTTCCATTATTGATTGTTGGCATCAACGCTTGGAATTAAACAATTTAATCATGACCAAGGACAACACCAATTCTCAGACAGAGAAAGAGTTTAAGGGAATATCTGTCCAGTGGTTTTATTTGGAAAGAAATGAAGAATTCAATCACAAAGGGTCAGTTGTAGGTGTTGGACCTAGCATTCTTAGCATTTTCAGATCCTCTCCGAGTCCCACAGGAATAAAACCCAAGAATTTTAACAAACCCACTGAGACTTGTAACAATGTTTACATAAAAACTGTCGGAAAAAACAGGCAGTGACAATTTACCAAAGGTTTACCACAGCTTTAGGGTCCAAAATGTAAAAAAAGTAAATCAATAAATAGAAAAGTGTAACTAAACCATAATTTAATTGGTAATAAATTAGGGCTACGCTTTAAAAACGGCCATTATATATAAAAATCAATTATTACTATTGATCAGTGGATCAGTAGCAAAATATGACTAAACCCAGAAGACTAATCCTGAAAAAAACTCAGAATACAGCCAGGATTGGGAAAAAAAAATAAAAAAATAAAAACATGTAAACACTGGAAGAAAGAATTGGAGATAAAAAATAAATAAATAAATATTGACTCGACAATAGAACATACATAATAATATTTACTAACATCTTCACCTAAACTGTGTGCCATTAAAGATTGTAAACAACGCTAGCTTGCCACATCTTTAATGCTAAGCTAAAATGCTAAAAGCTAAATCCAGGTTTACACTTTTTTTAAATGAAATATTGCTTTTTAGTTTAATCTTTAAAAAAAAAATGTAACCATTGCTTTAAAGAACCAATACATTCATTTTAATTTCATATTATGCCTTTAAATAATGCATATGTTTTTAATTTGAAGCCCCTTTAACTCTTCGCTGCAGTTGCAAAGCCAAAGACCGTTGTTTTATAACTTAAGCTCGTCTCATCAAAAAGCACCGTTCATGTTTTGTTGAGAATGCTCTGATCGTCTTTGTCTCGGGCTTGTCTTCTCGTCCAGCGGCTCATGAATAGACATGATCAACGCAGCCGGCAACAAAGTCGAGGGGCTCATACGTTCAGCTGTCAACTTCCTGAGAGATACAGAACGAGAACAAAGCCTTTAAACTTCACAGATACAAAACGATGAAACAATGATCTGCCCAGAAAAAAATTATTAAACTTGAACTACGTAAAATATGTTGAATAATTGTCTAACGGTCTACTGGACTATTACAAACAAGTAGAGTTTATTTCTTTGTACTGGGTTAAGCATGGCACACAAAAACATTGCAGGTTTTTCTGTTGTAGTTGTTTGAAGCCGAAAGGTGCATTTGTTCAGGATTGGGTCACAGTAAATCTATGATAGCTCTGCAGGGACATGCTGTGTTTATGAACAAAACTTGCAAAAAAAAGGTCTGATTGTTAATTTCATTTATTTTGTGCACATTAAAGCTCCTTGAAAGAATGTGTGCTCAAAAACAAATATGAGTGTACTTCTCCTCCAGCGGTGCTCAGTTTGTCCTCGCTGGGCACCTGTGGAATGTAATGGGTCCTACTTCGGGGTTGTATAGAGCTTTAAATGATTAAATATAATAAAAACATATTTTACACAGTTCACCTTTACCTCTGCGTTGCTTCTACAGACCACTACAATACGTGAACCTTTTTCTTATTTCTGTTCATTTACAAGGGCACGCAGGTTAAAAACATGAAACTGTTCTGTAGCAACAGTTCTTGAGCATTAGTCTATTATTTGTGTTCTAACCGTTTAACATAGCATGCAAAAATCTATAGCCTTTACCTTTACTTGACGTGTGTGTGTGAGCTGCTTAACCCAATATGCATCCAGCCTGGAATAACAATGCAGCTGTTTTCATATTTAAAGTAAAGACCTCTGGTATCTTTTCAAATTTGCCCAAAATACAATTCATTGACCTGTTTTTACTTTCATTTAAAACATCAAATACATGCAGTGTTCAGTGTTCAGTTTTTTTTATTGGAGCTCTTGTGTCTGCAGTGTCATAATGTTTTGGCTGGTAGGTAAATAGTGCTGTACTGACCCCTACTGGTTTTATTAACTTTGACATCGAGTTCATTCATAAAACAGGTGGCTACATTCATGAATTAAACAACACTATATATATATCTCTTCTGACTTATTTTTTTTAATTTATTTTTTTATTTTTTCTTAAAAGTCTTGAAAATCTGTCAATAAAAAGCCTTGGATCTGTTCTGAAAGACTTATACCACAATCAAGTCATAAATTGTGATTTTTTTTTTTTTTTAAAGCAATTGAGTTTTTATAATGTCACGCTGTTCGACGGTACACAGCTGCCACACGGATGATGGACTAGAGCTTCCGCTTCTGCTTTGGCTGAATTTTAATGGGGTTTAAATGCCACCCAATGTATTTTAAAGCTATAGTCGGGAAAACTGAGAGGACAAAGCCATCTATTATAAACTTTATGAAAGGTAAAGATGGCAAATGTTATAAAGCAATGCAATTCTACTATGTCTTTTCTTCTATAAACCTTTCTCTAATAGTTTCCATGTTTCCTACAAAGACAAGTCACAACAAAAATAGAACAATACCAGCTTGAAGTTTTATGAATTAATCACTCTCATATCATATTATTAATAGTTATTTGTGCTTTCCAATGTATCCATATGTTATCTAATCTTCAATTTTTATTAGTAGAAGAAATTCTTTGTTGTTATGTTGGCAAGACAAGACAGACTGGGAATGAACTTTGGGCTTTTCAACACAAACAAGCTCTAGAATGTCACTTAGGCCTTTAGTTGGTTTTATTTGGCCCTTCAATACATTTGGAAGGTAATATTTTGGGCACTTTGCACATTCATCAGAGACAAAAGGAACTAAACTATTCTTAAAGATTTGTAATAGGGAAGAAATTCCACTCTACGAAGAGACAAAATGACACTGAACAGGCCACAAAGCAGCTTAAAATTAAGGGAAAATAGGACATAAACGTAGAATTTAAAACAAATGGATTTGACTGAAGATAAAAGCTCACGTTAAAACACTGTCAAATTTAATAAAAGCTGCCCAAAGTGTCACAATCTTTGGCCCCTGAAAGGATTCTTATTTACTATCCCTCACCACTTTGAGTTTGACATCGTTGTTTTAAATCATAAGGGAGTATGTTTTTAAGGTGACGAAAAGCTTTGATTTATTTTTACGTGTCATGATAATTAGTCATTAGAGAGCTTTAAATCAGAAATGGTGTGATCAAATGTAAAAAAATAACATCCAGTAAGTATTTAAACATATATTTTCAACAGTGTCACATAAATATTAGAAATATAACAGAAATGAAAGCTTTACACCTAGATTTACACACTTAATTTAAAATAAATGTGGAGTAACTATATCTTTAGTCCCATTTACACATTAACCCTAGAGTGATAACATGAGCCAAAGGTTTTGTTTTATTACATGATGGACTTCCATAAAAGTCTTTGCAAACAACAGGCTGCTCTCACATTCACAATGTATCCTTCAGTGGGACTAATCCTGGTTTTGTGCAGCACTTTAGCAGCAGCAACAACAGAGCGGTGAGTTTAAAGCTCTGCCTTTTCTGTTTGGACACAATCATGTTTCAGATAGTTGATTTTGTTGATGCATGGCCGACACATTTGTGACCTATGGGAAACTATATTCACTACGGCTTCATGACAAATGCTCTTTTTAATGGTCTTTTTTATTATTCTATCTATTTCACAGAGTGGAATATGACTACTTCAAGTACCACAACATGCAGGAGGTAAGGATTAAACAAAAGATAGAACACCAAGATTTCTGAGGTTCAGCTAAACAAGAAAGCAAAAGAACACCAATTTGTTGCTTTATTTTAGATGTTTTATTGAGATCAAGCTGCCAAACTGTTAGATATCCATTGTTTTATGCAAGACAAAGACTCTAATACAATTATTAAACTCATAAAACATCAATCTGGGTGTAAAGATAACTTGATTTTCTCATTTAAATTAATAATAAAAAGGTACCAATGTTGACCCCTGAGGTACACCACATGACAAGGCGATTTTTTAATTCTTATAGATCACTAAATGGAAGTCCGACATAGTCCAGGCTCACCCGGATGTAGTGACCATCATTGACTACGGCAAAACCTACGAGAACAGGACCATTGACCTCCTCAAGGTAAAAAGAGACACTGGTTTCTGATTGGCTGACAACTGAGCCATGCAATTAAAGCCACTTAACCCAAAACCATCTGTCCAAAGCCATAATCAACATTTGAACAGTTTTTGACTTCTCTGTCTTTATTTGATGAAGGTGAGTTTATTAGACGAAAACACTGCAAACAGCCTTCTGAGTTATTAACAGTAAAACTAGATTACTTCAGGGAACGTGGACTCCGTCAGTGCACTGTTGAAGAAGATAAAATAGAGAAACACAGCACAGGGTTGTTTTATTAATCTAGCAACACATATTAGGAACATTAACATCAGGGCTGGTAAGACGTGAGCTAAGGTTTATGTTATTTATAAATCACGCAAAGGTTTGTCAGTAAGTCTTACATCTTTACACAGTTCAATTATGCGACAATGAACTGTACTACTGTGATACACTTGTGCTATAATATATGTCATTTATTTTCTTTTAAAATGCATTTTTAGTTAGTTCAGTAAATCTAACATTGGCATTTTTTCCATATTAATTAATGGAAAAACTCTTTAAATTACCTTTAGTCCTGTGTGTATGCACTTAGACACTTTGAATCATCTGCCACATTTGATCAATCAAATGTTTTAATTAGTTTTATTTTCCTTTTTCTAACAGGTATAGGAGTTATAGGAGAAAAATACATGTTTAAAACGTGTTGTTTTGGCCTTTTATGATAATAGCTATGGTAGCCTTGCAGGAACAAGCTACAAAAAAAAAATTATAAAATAAATAAAATAGTCTAGAAAATAGGTCAAATAAAATCCATTTAGTTTATACATTTCTATGCAAGAATGTGTTCACAAAAAGAAACATATACAATATGTGCCTCCCATCCAATAGTGCTCAGTTTGTCCTGTCTGGGCACCTGTAGAAAGAAGAACCTTCTACTGGGTTTTTAACAAAGTGACCCTTAAGAAACATTTTTGTTACATTTAGAGAAAGAAATATTCAAAATAATAATAGTTGTTAGTGTTTTTAGCTGTGTTTCTGCAATGTTTGATTGCTCTGTGCAGATTGGTTTACCAGGAGAGAAGAAGAAAGTTGTCTGGATGGACTGTGGGATACATGCCCGAGAGTGGATCGCTCCTGCCTTCTGCCAGTATTTCATCAAAAAGGTAAAAACATACAAATATACTGTAACTGCATCCAAAAAATGTCAATCCAATTTATAGAAGACGTTGTTTGCTTCACATTAGATCCTGGAAACGTATAAAACCAACCCCAAAATGGAGCTGATGATGAAAAATATGGACTTCTACGTCACTCCTGTTCTCAACGTGGACGGATACGTTTACTCGTGGATTGACAATTCAGTGAGTCAGCAAATTAAGGGAGTAAACTTGAGTGTGGTCAAAAATGATTGAAATGTGACATTAAATTGAGTAATAAGGCAGGAAATTTAATCAAAGAGGAAATGGGATTCTGGTCAAAATGCTCCAAGTGCTGTTCAACAAAATGAGAAATAATGATAATGAAAAGTTCTGTCTGCTTTAGTCAGGTCTAACTCAAGACCAAAATCAAGACCAATCTAGGATTAAACCAGAAACAAATGTATCACAAAACCAGGACTAAACCTTACCTCTTCTTTCTCAGACCCGTTTGTGGAGGAAGAACAGATCTCCAGGACCAGCCAACTGCAGCTGCTTAGGCACCGACCTCAACCGGAACTTCTACTCCAACTGGGGAAGTGAGTCATGCAAATATTTCTGACTTATTTGCTAAAAAAAATAAGATCCTTTTTTTTGTCTTTGGCTTCTTTCATCAATTCATACTTTATAGGTTCCACTAGGATTTTAAAATGGGAAACATACTAGATTTGTCACACTTGGTGATGTAAAAATGTGCATATGTTTACATTAAGTTGGGCTCAGACTCCCCACTGAAGCCACAGACTGTTACATCGACTCAAATCGGATTTTTGATCATTTCAGAAAAGAAGTCTAGACGTTTTTCTTTAAGGCGTTGCAGGCAATATGTGGATTTTCATTCTCTTGGCTATTGTCTGTGCTGACGCTCTATAGGTTTTTAATAGGTTTTTATATTGCTCTCTAGAGTCATAAAGAAACATGCAATCACTGTGTGTCAACATTTGCAGAGTGTCACTGACGCATCAAAGTGGTCTTGCTTAAAAGTAGCAGTATAATGATATATTTGTGTCTATATTGCTGATCAAAATGGCAGTTAGTCAAAAACTGTTAGCCCCTGCACTCCCTTCCCACAGAAGGGAACCCCATAGGCAACCTTCAGAGAGAACAAACAATGGTCTTTGGTTGACATCTAGTGGAGAAACAAAAGTATGACAACAAAAATTCAAATGATACAAGAGAAATGGAAATTTCTGCTTTACAACTAACTTAGTGCTTTTTTTATTAACCAAGAGGTTATATTGGAATAACACTTTTGAGCCTCTTTCGTGTCCACTGTTTTCATGATAAAAAAAAGAAATGATAAAAAAAAAGCCTGAACATTTTTGTTATAATTTTCTACTAAAGACAAAATGCCTGTGGTCTTGTCCTGCAGCTGAGGGAGTGTCGTTCAACTGCTGCTCCAGCACTTACCCGGGTAAAGCCCCCGTGTCGGAGCCCGAAGCCCAGGCCGTCACCAACTTTGTAGGGAACATTTCCAACAGCGTCCTGTGTTTCCTGACCATCCACTCGTACGGCCAACTGCTGCTGATTCCCTACGGACACCCAGAAGTTATCGCCCCCAACAACGACGAGCTGGTACATGCGCTTAACACACACAACAGACTAAAGTGTCACGTGTTGCCGACAGCTGAAGAGGAGGTGTAAGATCCTGTCGCAGCACTGGGAACCGTCCAAAATGTTGAACCTGGAATATAGGCCGTGATTCAAACTATATACTACTAACACAAAGATAAATAAGATACATGTTTACTGTGACTGTTTTGTTTTATGTGAGCTACTTCTGTCGATAACTTCTGGAAGAAGAAGCAGCAGGTCTTTAGGTCAGTTACATTGTGTTTGTAATTGTCTGCTCAGATGGAGGTGGGGTTGGCAGCTGCAGAGGCCATTCATAAAGTCCATGGACAGCATTATAAAGTAGGAACCTCTCCAGCCATTCTGTGTAAGAAACAAACTCAACCTGTTCCAGTCCACCTAAACATGTTCAAATCCAACTAAACCTGTTCAAATCTAACTAAAACCTGTTTAAATCCATCTAAAACATGTTCAAATCCATCTAAAACCTGTTCAGATCTATCTAAAACCTGTTCAAATCCAACTAAAATCTAAGAAACCGTCTAAAAAATATCACCAACAAAATGTATTGCAGGGCCACATTATACATTGCAAAGGGCCACATTTGGCCCCCAGGCCTTGAGCTTGATGTAATGTTTTATTTTGCACTGCTCAAGTGTAAACCTAGCCTTTAGCAGACTTTCCCTTTATCTTTCTCCAGACCCAAACTCAGGCTCGTCCAGAGACTGGGCACGTCTACAGGGCATTCCCTACGCCTTCACTTTCGAGCTGAGAGACAACGGAACATATGGCTTCCAGCTTCCAGAAAACCAGATCCAGCCGACCTGCGAGGAAGCCTACAGCGGGGCCCTGCACATCATCACTTATGCCCATGATAAGGCCTTTAACATCTCCACTGACACTGCGGCCTCTGCCTCTGCGACTCTGTGGCTCACCCTATTGGCAGCCATCGCCACCAGACTCCTGATATAACAACTCATTTGTATTATCAGTATATTAACATGCAGCTCAAATCCCCGTTTTTTTATTTTTTATTGAAATGAGCATAGCTTTAACTCTTTGTAACATGTAACACAAATAAAAAACTTGGAAAAAATAAAAGTTTCTCGTTTAAAATATACTCCCATTATCTTCACATCTTCTAAAAGTAGGTCTCACCGAGGACAAAACTGCGTTCAATGGCATAAAAGGTAGGAGAATAGCATTAATCACCACACGAGGTGGTTACTTGTAATGATAATGGTTTTGGGTGAGTTTTTCAGTACCGTGTCTTCGCCACTAGAGGGAGCTCATGGCTCAATGTCAACAGAGGTCAGAGTTCGAGTGGAACCCATAGAAAGTATAAATACCACGGTTCCTGCATCGTTTTTATACTTTATTTAGACTTCTCCTGGACTTTCTGCTTGTTTTTTAAACATTCGCTGCTGTTTTTACGAGTTTATTGACGTTTTCCCCCATGTTTTTGATCCAAACATTCGTGCTAGATTATATTAAACAACTAGCTTTTATTTTATACGTTTGATGAGCTACAATACTTAGTTTTAACGTACTCTAGTATACGGGTTGAATTAAAAAAGGGCATTAAAAGCTGGAAATAATGTGGAGTTGTGGTTGTGTCACATTGTGAGTGAACTGTCTGTAGCTGAGGCTGTCCCTTTGTTATGCTTTAGCCCTGATCTAGGCCTGGTCTCACTTATAATATGGTGCCAAGTTTGGACTCATGCAAGCTTTTAGTCTTTGTTTAATTTTGATTAGGTCCTGGTTAGTAATTAGTAATTACTCATTAGTTTGGGTCTTTAATTAGATCTGTCCTGATTCAGTGACAGTCATGAGTTTGGTTTACGTCAAGAGTCTGAGTCCAAGTCTAGTTTTACATTGCAAGAGTTTTAACCATAAGGTCTAGATTTATAAGGGTGTTCTTGTTCAAAGCTGGTCACGTGACCTGAATGAGGCGATGGTGTTTGTGTGGTGCACTGTCACATGGTGTCCACTAGATGGAGCCAAAGAACGCACTGCAGTACCGGCATTTATAAAGAAGCCTAGAACAATTCGACCTGTGGCCATAACATGCTATTCATATTTATAAGCGTCCAACTATTTAAGTGGTTTTATATTAATCATCTAATCCGGGTCAATGGCATTGTTTTTGTAGTTGACACAATTTATTAAATCATCACAAGATTAGCCACGTCTGCATTGATTATCATTATATTGTATCCAAAAGGTAAGTTGTTGTAACCGGTTTTGACCAGACGAGGGCACTAGAAAGCTGCTGTCAAAACTCTTCATCTGCTTTTGGTCAACACAGAGGTCAAAGTTCAAGTATGGAAAATATACATATTATTTTCCGTTTTTCTCAGAATTAGTCACTCTTTTATCTGTAATGAGTTTGTGCTCATGTGCTCAAAGTCAAGAGCAAGAAGAAGTGAGCTCGTGCAGCTCCTGGATTTAAAGCAACTGTTAGCAACATAATCAGAATACTTCTGAGTAATTATTTCAATGATTTAATATTAACAGAGATGCCACCATAAAAGTCAGTCTTTTTATTTGCTCAACAACAGATGCATCAAGCGGCCCAACTCTGAAGCATCCTCTGCGGCGGAAAGGTAACACCTGCTTTCATCGAAGAGGCCTGCCCTTCGAGGGTTATTCAGCCTATTAGGCCCACCCACTGAGCTTTTACAGGAGAGGGGTTTGTCCAGGCTAACAAGCAGGTGCGAACAGACAGGGAGGGTTGTAACATGCTGCTGTTGTAGTTTGTGTTAGAAATAAGTGTTGCGTTACTTGCTTTAGTCACTTTGTCTGATTGTGTGGTTCTTACAGGGTGTATTTGTTTTATACAAGAATATCAGACATACAGAGGGAGGGAAAGTCTCCCCATAAACAAACAAAAAATGGTTTCTAAGGTGGGTTTTTTTGGACATACTGCGATGTATTCAACAGTGTGCTCAGAGTAGGTTTCAGATGCAAAAAAGTCCAAAGTTATTCTCTACTAAGGCTTAGTACTAATTGAACAGTCAAGAAATAACCAGCTGAATTAACTCTTCAACAAAACACTAACTAAAGAGCAAAATCTCCAGAAATATAGTCTTTGTAGAAGTTTTTTTTATTTTATTATTTTTTAAATCTGTGATTGGACACTAAATCTAATGCTAAAAGGCTGGATGGCTGTGTTTATATGGATGAGGTCCCAACAAACTACCACTCAATCTATTTAAATCAGCTAAAATTACTTCAATCCAACTTCAATCTGAGCTCATAAAGTATAAGATTTGGTTTGAAATGATGTTTGAAATAACAACCTTCAGGTCTTCAGACCATGCGCTAGCTCTCTTCACTACTATCACTCAACAATGCTTTCTCTCTGTTCTTAAATGTCTCAAGTGAACATTGACATTAATGTCAAGAACAAAGCTTTTGAAGAATTTAAGTAAAAATGTAGGAAACTGTGAGATTTGAACCTATAGCCTCTTGGTCATGGGTTACCCATTCACTTTGGCTTTTCACTTTGTTGTTGGGATCTGAACCAACAACGTATTATTTCCAAAACGGAACATTTAATGACAACATTTTAATACAAAATATTTAATCTGCACCTGCTTTTTTCAAGAAGCATAATTTTTTCTCTTGAACAGTTAGTTTAATCATTTGTCTAAACCTTGTGACGATACAGACAACATAGGAGATTTTTATTTGTAAAGAGTAAATGTATCCTTTTTCTTTTCATCTAAGGGACTTGAACCCATCACTTTATAGGTACTTTCCATCTACACCACAAAGATTCTAATATTTATCTTATGTTCTTACATTTAATTAATACCTAAAATAATGAGTAAATACAACATTTGAACTAAAGGGCTTAGATTATATATCTACAAACTATCTCCATAAGCTCTGTCTTTACACAAATATAAAATATATTATTTCTTGCTTTCTACCAAAATGAACAAATGGTTCAGACTTTTTGGTCATTGTGGTAAGTGTACCTCAAAATAAAAAAACATTTGAAAAACGACACAGCCATCTAGTGGACAGAAATTGAACAGCAGGTTCAGGGCAAAGGATAAAGAAAGACATTGAGACATGAGCTGCAATGTGATATTTTTATTCATGACCCTAGAACCATATATATAACACTGTATAAATACTCTATATACTCTACTTCCTTCTGTGGACAAATAACAATAATATTAAAAAAGCCACATGATTATATTTAACCGGCTGTACAAAAATAAATAACGTCTGGATATTCTGTACAAAATGGGAGGAAAGAAAACAACAACGTGCCTTCGCAGAAGGCAGGAGAGACTTACTTATGAAGTAGTAGCAAGAGACAAGTCCCTCTTAAAGATCATCACACAAACTCACTCACTTCTCTTTGGTTTTTTGAAGAGTTCCTTTGTTTGGGGCTAAGATATGGCTGAAGGATGAAGGAGAGTGAGGAATAAAAGAGTTGTGTTTTCAACCAAGAGTTCCGGTACAATTCGAGCTAGTGTTGTAGTCAAAAGCCTTGAGTTTGTCTGGTACTTGTCTGGTTTCCTGCACATTTTATCCGACTTTAGTTCAGGTTTAGTCTTTCTCTTAGGCTATTTTGGTTTAGTGAAGGGTTGGTCCTGGTTTTAGTATTTTAGTCTTGCCTTGACTTCAGGGATATTTTAAAGTGAAGATAAAATGATAGATGTTTACATTCAGTCACAAAAATCAACTCAAAGTGTGTTTTTGAGCTAATGAACCAGGACTAAATCAGGACCAAACAAAGACTAAATCTAAGAGAAACTTGAAATAGAGTACAGAGGCCAATATTATTATTACTTTTTTTTCTCCATACACTGTGAAGTCCTATATATTTCTGTAGAATTTAAATCTTGGTGAAAACACGACTTAAAGAGAAAACTGGAATGTGCCGCTGGCAAAAGATGAAGTGCTAAAAATTCACGTTAAATAAAGTCGAACTGCATTTGCATAGTCTAAATAAAAAACACTGACTCTTCTTTAATTTCCATTCCTGATGGGGTTGATATGAACTTCTTCTTTTTCATTTTTCTTAATATAAACTATATAAAAACCTCCCCTACTTGTCCAGCCCAGCTTGGACAAATATTAAAGAACACTCAACATTGGCACGGTAAGCAGCGAGCTGGTAAGAAATGTGCCTCTGCTGTGATAATGGCAGTCACTAATGCTGTTGCCACTGTAGACCAGTTAAAGGTTGTGAACGCTGGTTATAAACTCAGCTTGGAAACACTTCAGGATGTAAACAGTCATCAGAACAAGGCTTGGATTGATCTGAAGTCACTTGTTTCAGTTTTTAGCACGGCCCCTGGTTGCACAATTCGAGCAGGGGTCGCGGTCTGTCTTTGGAGTCGCAACTATCGATAGTCATCGTGCGTCCGTCCTGTCCCATGCAGCGCAGTTGGCGTTTTCGGAAACCCCTGCCACATGTTTTGGAGCAGGCCGACCACTCTCCAAGCAGCCAGGACGGACACGATGTCAATGAGCAGGACCGCGAGGCCAATGGACGCAGCTCCTCGAGGCAGTCTTAGAATTACGCCCCTGCGGATCCAGACAGACCACTTCTCTTTGCTGCGTGCCTCCGCCGCAAGTTTGGGAACAAGGACCCCACTCCCTCATGATCCACTCCGCTCCAACCACTTCACGGATCGCGTTGATCGACTGACGGCGACCTGTGTTGTTATTTGCCGTGGTGTTCGGTCTCGGGGCAAAGTAGCTGTACTTAACCCTGGGTCTGGGCGCTTCCCCGACGGACAGGACCTGGATGGTGAGGGGCTCAGGGAGTGGCGCGAAGCTTCGGAGGCGCTCCAACGTTGCAGAGGAGCCACTGTAACGCAAAAGAGCCCCTTGTAAGGCAATGTCCGTCTCCATAGTCATCAGCTTGTAGTCACCGTTCAGCAGGTAGGTGCCATCTTGGCGGCGCACAGCCAGGTAGCTGTTGTCGTGGCGGCTGTTGCCAGGAGAGCGCTGCTTGACGTCCAAATGGGTGGCGCCGGCCGGGATTGTAACAACGTCTTGGTATCCAGGCCTGGAATAAAAAAAGTCCATTTAAGCTTCAAGATCAAAGTGAAAATAAGGTGTGTGGATCTTATTCCGAAATTTAAAAAGTGAATTGAATGCGCATTTTGTAATGTCTTGTATTTTACCTGGCACGTTCAAGAGACCCGGACACTTTCTTGCAGGTCAAACCGTTGCCGCCACAGACACCGCATTTATCAAAACGTTTGTTGGAGCCAATGACACGATCACATCCGGCTTTGACACACTGGCCTTGAACACAAACTGACGTAGAGTCTGGACTGCAGGGCGTCCCGTCGGCCACCTGGAGAGGAAAAACATTTAGGTTCATGAGACTGTTGCATAAGAGGAAAATAATCAAATGTTAAGCTGTGGGACTTTCCAGTCAGGACAGGTAAGTTTCTGGATAAATTTTACCTTAGATTTGAGGACAAAGAAGTATCCCGTCCCTTTGGCGCGGCACACCAGCTTACAGCGGTCTTTGGGTGACACGCCGGCATACTTGGGCACCCACTCAACGCCCTCTCCCGAGCCCAGCGACACTTGGGCGGACATGTCGTTGTGGGCCAGACACTGCTCCTCTCGGAACGACAAGCCTTAAGGGAAAGAAAAGAGAAAAAATATTAGAGTTATGGCTTGGTCAGGAATTTAACACAAGTGCAAGAGACATCAAAGTTTGGACTTCGAAATAATTGCTTTGGAAATGACCAAACAGCATTTCTTTTAAATGTTTTTTTGTGCACTTTGGCTTTCTACTATAACACAGAACTAGTCAAATTGACAAATGTAAATACTGTGGTCAATTTTCAAAGACTAAAACTAAACACTGTCGTCTATTCATTGGACGATAGATAATCCTAACCTG
This sequence comes from Neodontobutis hainanensis, assembly GCA_024349245.1. Lineage (NCBI taxonomy): Eukaryota > Metazoa > Chordata > Actinopteri > Gobiiformes > Odontobutidae > Neodontobutis > Neodontobutis hainanensis. Next base: position 381,677 of record JALDNG010000059.1, read on the forward strand.
TCTGTTCCTTACCATTTGTATCGGGACAAGTCTCGGTGTTACAAGAGCGGTACTGAATCCTCTTCCCTTCGCAGTATTTGCCTCCGTTTTTGGGCAGGGGGCTGTCGCAGTTACGGAAAGAGTACTGGACGCCACCACCGCACGTCCGAGAGCAGTCGCCCCAGGGACCCCACACTCCCCAGCCGCCATTAACAGGAATCTGGAGAGGCACATGAACAAGAGTTTAAACATGGCCTACTATATGCATCAAAATCATTTTACATTTTACTCTTTGTGTGATGCTGCACATAAGTCTGTTAATATACCTGATGTTTGGCTGCTTGACTTTTCGTGAGACACTGTCCCGCAAGGCAGTAGCTGTCGTGCCCACACGACGTCCCGTCCGCCCAGGGGAAGTTCTTTGTCTGACAAACCAGCAACCCGTTCGATGTTGTCACGGTGCACCACAAAGCCGCGCAGGTGCTGCTCAGATCAGGACAGTGCTGGGACTCCTCTCCAAAGGTTAAACGACACTGGTGGTCCGCATCATACACTGTCCCAGGCAGAGGCTGGGGCAGCGGCTGGGGTTTGGCGGGTTTATCCAGAAGGCACTGGCCGTGACCGTTGTCCAGGAAAGTGGTGACCATCAGGGCCGAGCAGGGGGACCAGGGCTGCTGCTGGTCCAGGTTGGACAAGGTGGAGGCCATCATGTGAGAGCCCCAGTGAGCGCCGTTGATTCCGGAGCAGAGCTGAGCGTCGTCATGGGGCATGTTGAAGACGTGACCTAAGATATATCGCATTAACTTTAGAACAACGGAAAAAAAAAATACTCTTGAAATCTCACCTAGAGCTTTTTCTTTTTTGCACTTACCAAGTTCGTGTGCGACGGTAAACGCAGCTTGAAGACCGTCGTCCTCGATAATGGAGCAGCTCCTGTCGGGGTCGCAAACTGTGCCGACGTCAGCCATACCAAGAGTGTCACAAGAATGCGCGCCACAAAGATCCTATATCAAGAAAATAAGGCTTAAGTTAATTTTATTTTTATTTATTTTTTATTTTCAGGCTGGACTTCTAAACTATCTAAATAATAATAAAAAAATTACCCTCTGAGGTTTATGTAGACAGTACTAAAAGAAATCCAAGAAAATGCTACAACTGGAATTGTTTTTTTTTTTTTGTAACAGTTCATTCATTCATTCATTTTCTACCGCTTTGTCCCGTTAGGGGTCGCGGGTGACTGGAGCCTATCCCAGCAGCTTTGGGCCTGAGGCGGGGTACACCCTGGACTGTGGCCAGTTAGTCGCAGGGCTGACATATAGAGACAGACAATGACAGACAACCATTCACTCTCACATTCATTCACTAGGGACACTTTAGAGTTGCCGATTAACCTACACATGCATGTCTTTGGACGGTGGGAGGAAGCCGGAGTACCCGGAGAGAACCCACGGTAACACGTGGAGGACATGCAGACTCCTCACAGAAAGACCGGAGACGGCCGAGAATATTTGAGTCGGCCGGGTTTTGAACTCACGACCTTCTTGCTGTAAGGCAGGAGTGCTAACCACTCTGCCACGTGCACCCCTTTTTTTTTTTGTAACAGTGAGTTATTAAAATTACTTTATAGTTTTTACAGAAATAAGTTATGACCATCTAAGGCTACTGTATCAAGTATTAGCATATCAAAAGAACAGTCTGCAAGTACCATTATTCACTTTAAAGAAAAAAATATAGTCTTTTAGCATTTTTTTATTAAATTAATACACATAAAGTAGTACTTTAGTACATCTAGTGGTAGATGTTTGAGATATGACCCTTTGAGGCTACTGTAGCAAGTACTAATAATGAAAGAAATGGCTACAATTAAAATCCACTATTAAAAAAAAAAAAAAAGATAAACTGACCTTTTAAGCACTTTTTGTTGAATACTACTTCTTATTTAAAACAATTTTGCAGTTATTCAAGTAAATATTTCAGTTTTGACCCTCTTGACTAGAATTTTACTAAAATGAGCATCACAGAAAGAAAGGCTTGTAACATTCTGAGTCTACTCACAGTTCTGGTGAACAGCACAGCGGTGTCGTAGTGCTCCGGGTGACGGTCGCTGGGTGGGTTGTGCTGCCGTTGCCACTGACAGAAGTTGCGCAGTGTTAATGCGGCGTTCGAGGACACCTGGGGCCCTCGCTCTTCCTCATACACCACCAGGAGCTTGACAACCGCCAGGCTGATGGAGTTGTGGATGCTCGGGTGGCGGTAGAGACGGGAGGCGACGGCCATGATGGTCAGGAGGTAGGGTTTGAGACCGGCACCATGGAACTCGGCCATGGACTGATCAGCAACGAGCATAATCTCCAGGTAACGAGGAGTGGAAATGAACCGCTTTGTTCTGTGATTGGCTGAAAGAAAAAGATAGAAATAAATTAAAATCTACAGTCTGAGGTAGGACATAAAGGGTTAGACTTCTTAACTCTTTAAAAAACTAAATTTTGACCCCTCTAAACCTGCAGTTTTGTCCCTTTGAAGCTGCTATAGTTTGGATTTTGATTCTTTAAAGCTGCTATAGTTGCATCTACATTAATGAGAAAATACTGAACTGAAATGTCAGGAAAAGGTGCTGGAAAATGAATTGGAAACTTCTCAGCTCACTTCCTATATGAACACTGAGTCTGTTTTTCAAATCAAAAGGCCTTTTTCAGCCGCACAGACACCAGCTTGTGCCCAGTGGAGCTATAGCTGCCAGCGTCACAGGGCCCACATTCCTAAAACTGACCTGGTCTCAGTGGTAAACTATGAGAGAAAATCCCTTCTTTTCACCGGTGCGACTTGTACCAGGAGCTGAGTTTGGTCTCTAGCACCGCCAATCTGTGTCTGGCCCCAGCTCTGCTCTACTCATCCTCCACCCCCTTTTCCTCTGCACTACACTCCTCCTTCTCCTTCTGTCTTTGACTCTGTAGTATCACAGCTGTCAGAAGTGACTATACCGGCTTCAGCCACAGAAAAAACAGGATACATTGACTTTTTAGGGATTTTTTACATTTTAACCCCCACAGTTTAATAGTTGACAAAATAATGTATATAATAATAATAATACAGTTTGCTATATTTGCTGAAGCACAATGTCATTTACACATTAAATTAATATATAAGAGGTCAATTCAATTAAAGACCGTAACAGAGCTCGGTACATGACCCTTTCAGGCTTCTGTAGTTTGACAGCAAGTAACTGAATTTGCCACAAATGCTACAATAGACAACGTCTATTCACATAATGTTATAGTTTATACTGGAAAATGTTTGAGATCTGACTCTCGGAATTGGCTAAAATAGGTTTTAGTCATTTTAAAGCCCAAGATAAGCTGAGTTTATAAGTTGAGTTTTTTTGCTAAATTACATATATTTGTAGACATTTTTATAGTTTATACACTAGAATGTTTGAGTTCTGACCCTCTGAGGCATGTGTGGCAAGTAAAAGCAATTATCTGCAGTAATTATTAAAACTTAATAAGTTCACTTTACATTACTTGAAATCACTTTATCAACATAGTTTTGTATTTTGCCAAGATTTGTTAAGCTACAAATTTGAGTTTGACCCACTGAGGCTCCTGTAGCAAGTAATAGCAAGTGTGACAATATGAGCTTCATTCATTGTAAAACATAAAATAAAATAAATTTTAAGCACTTTTTGTTGGATAATTATACATTATTGTTGTTTACCAAGCCATTTAACCCAATTAAATAAATTATACAGACACTTTTTTAATTTTTGTCCCTCCTAGGCTGCTGTAGCAAGTACTAGCAAGTTTTCCCATTAACCTGTAATTTAACGTAGTTACAACCTGTACAACCTATACTGTCTTTAAAAATTGTAATAAAATGCATTTAGTTGTTTGCTAAATCAAATTTAAACTACGTTACTACCATTTTGATGTTACAGGTACAGTTAATAAAAGTAAATCGCTTAAGTATCTAATAAATAAACTATAAGCAAGGTAACGGTAACTCTCGTGACCGTTATGAGTGTTCCTTGGCAGATAATATCAGTGAGGTTAGTTAAATGTGTCACTATGTGCGCTCTAAATCCGAGCTAAGGTCTGCCGTGTGGCTTACCTGTCTGTTCTGAGTTAGTGCCTGCCCTCCTTTCTTCCTTTTCCAGATTTTTTGGCACCCGCGGCTCGTCCTCGTTGACCCCGCACTTCGAGCTCCCCTCCTCGGCCAAGCCTCCCGCCTTCCTCCGCCTCACGGTGTGGACCTCCTCTTCCGCCTCTTCTCTGTTATACTCGGTCTCATTCAGAGGCTGGATGAAATACTCTTCCCCCTCGTAGTAAAATCCACCTCGGAGTCCGTGGCACAGGTTGAGCGCCGCCGCAGAGTGCTCGTCCCCGTTCACCTTCCCGGAGTAAAAGCAGCCTCGCTCCGGTTCCGCTGTGGGTTGTTGCACGCTCTCAGGACTCCCGACTATGTGGAAGACAAACCCAGGCGCTAGGAAAGTCTGATCCGGCTCTAACTGTAAGATTAACCTCTTCCCAAAAACGTCCAAGCGGTAAACTCTCATCTCTGCCTCCTTTTCCCTCTCCTCAGCCGTGAATGCCTCGGTTTTGGGGTCAAGTCGGAGCGGCACCACTGCGCTCTGCTCCCAGCTTTGCGCAGCCGTGACGCACAGAGCCGCTGATAAAAGCATAAAAACACGTACAAACCACATTGCACCACTACTATTTTTTTTTACCAAATCCCCAAAAGTGAGAAGCAAATACAATCCTTTTCAACGTTTTATCTGTGTGAGCAAATCCAATGCAGTTTAATTATGTGCAGAGACGCGTTAAAATCCAACTTATCTGTGTCTCTTTCGCTCTGCAGCTGTCAAACTTCTCTTTTGCATTGGAGTCTCATCTCAGCCCGGGTTTATATGCATCTCCTCACTGCCACGGGACCACCCCCTCCCCTTTTTTTCTGTCCTCGGGGCTTCTTTGATCCAACAGCGGACGCAAGCAGCGAACTGGAGCGTTGCCACAATAATCAATCACAGCGTGAGGGGCGCGGAGGAGGGTTTTTCCTCCTTTACAACATGTTCATATCTGACTACTGTATCATCACTGAGACAGCCTAAAAAGGAGAGTTCACGAGTTCAAGCATAATCCTTCACATATCATTCATTACATCAAGTCAAAGACAAGGAAACACTAGTAAATTTTAAGATGAAGATGTTAAACAGTTGAATCCACCGCATTAATAAAGGCTTCATCTTACTACAATCACTGCAACACGCATTTAAAGTGAGTCTGAGAGTCTGTAACTGCCCAGGTCCACCTTAAAAAAGAAATGTGTGGAAAGGCCAAGTGTTGTAATGCTGTACGTATCCACACGAAGGAGCGCTGAAGCCAGAAATAGGTAACATGTTTTTTCGCGGATTGATGGGTGTGTTATGGAAGTGAACAGCAGGTGGCGGTGTTGTATAAAGAAAAAAAGGTCTGGAAGGAGTCGAGGAGGAAATGAGGTAAAGAGCCCCACGTTAGACATGATGATTATTATTATTGAAGATATTAGATTTGATTGTGTGTAACTTTTTGAAGATGTGGTTACACGTTTATTGTGTAATTATTTGATGCTTTCAGTAGTTTCAGACGAGACATATCTCAGTGTTACATCATATTCTAATGTTATTGTGCATGAAAGGTCAAGATAAGGTTACACATTTGACTTTAGCTATTAATTTATAATGCATGATCTAAAATAAAGTGAAAAAGAAATGAAAGTAAACTGTATTTTTTAGCATTATTGTTGATGTACTGGTAACTGGATATACACATATGCATTTTCATTCATAATATATTGTAACAGCCACATGTCCACGGGCCTAGAGGTGGAAAAAAGTTGTAACAAGTGCTGCTAAAACCAGTTACGAGGAAAAGAAAAAGTGTGTTTTTACAAAAATTGGCATTCTAGAGCGACGCTTGGATATAGCAAATGTAGAGGATGGTGTTTTTTTGGTCTGGCAAAAAAAACATTGAGGTGCTCAAAAAAGGGTGAAATAATTAAAAGCTTAAATAATTAAAGGCTTTTATTAAAACATAGGTCTTTGTTTAAAAGTTTGCCAGCGCGAACATTTGTACCTTGTAGGTGCTCACACGTTCAAAGTGGGCAGACACATAGTCTTATAATACAGAAAACATCTACAATACACCATCAGCACCTGGATACACCTCATTATCCACTAGCACAATATAAAAAATATTAATCTTTCCTTCTTATACAAAAAGGGAGGCCCAGTACCCAGGTCTTAATGGGGGTCTTTATTTTTTCCCTTTTCTATAGGTATAAAGGTTTGTATTATAAATATTGCACCTTTTGAATACCTCAGTGTTTTTCACTTTTTACAATTTTTTTGTATTATTGTTCCCAAAGTGTATATGCTGATCACCTTTCATTTTTGGGGTTAGGGACCTTTTAAACACTGTGTCCTTGGGAGTTTCTGTCTTTAAACAACACATTTATTTTGCTTCTCGGTCTGGACCTGGACAAACTACAGTAGATCATAGTAGATTTTGTCTTGCTTCTTTTAAAATCTTCCTCATCCTTCTTTTTATTCTATCATACAAGTATTATATTCAGATTCGTAGAAAGAGGTGGTGTTCCAAACAAAAAAAGAACGACATGAGAGACAAAAGACTTTAAATATAGAGATTTTATGTACATCATATATTTCATGTGGATGACTAGAAAAAAAACACTATATTCTTACAAAGAACTCCACAGTCCTAAAGTTTAAATAGTAATTTGATACAAAATCACTATAATAAATAAACTCCTCATTTCTTTATTTTATTCACACATTATACCAGTTGTACACACAATAAATTACAAGCTCAGTGCTGTGTTTCTGTTGGAAATGTGTCAAATACTCTCTTTAATAAATGATCCAATACTATATGAGAAAAATGGAAGAAGAGAGAATGTGCTGATGAGATCGGGTGAGGTTTGCCGGAGATTATCAATGTTCCCACTCTTATCCTGGGCCATGATTTTGAACAGCGTCTCAATAGCCGTCATATTATTTACAACAGTATTTTTGCTTAATGTTAAGGGTTTATGTGTAAGAACCTAAGAGCCTCTTCTGTTAGACAACAAAGATAACTCATGTACAGCTGTAAACTGTGTCTATGAGGCTTTTTTTTCTCCATAAGTCTGAAATCTACTGCAGGCAATACACTAACCATGCAAAAGTACAAAATGTTTAATGGAAGTCAATGGGAAAGTATTTTTTTCATACCCATTGTGTCATGCTGTCATTTCTACTGTTGTTTGTCCAATTAGGTTAATTTCTGGAACCAAAAGCACCACTGTAGAGGAAATTAAATCCAAAATTGCTCAGGTCTCACACTGATAACATTAGACAGATTGACAGTATGGCATAAGTTACAGAGTGGGACAGGGCAGTTCATAAAACCACATTACAGTACACCAAAATCAAAAATGATGGCTTTCTTTGGATTAAATGTTGCCTTTATTGTCGATAAACTATATATGTAAAGATGACAGCATGACTTTGAGGAATCAAAAATAGTCTATTCTTCGCTTCTTCAGATTAAAAACCACTCTACAAACTACAGCAGCCAAAAAGGTCAAAAGTCAAATTAGCAATAGGCTTAGAAACAACATACACCTGACCTTGACATTTGTCTAAAGCCAGTTTTAAACTAAAGCGCAGCAAAATTATTAAAACAAAATTCCAGATTAACTAGTTTTCCCAGGAAACAGAGGCAATCCTTTAAATGTTTGTCAAAAATTTGACTAAAAAATAACAAATCTTAATATTATTGTGAACTATTACTCACCAAAATACTGTAGGCTACCATTTCAACCATTGAAATCCAGATAAAAGGTTTTATTGCAACCATGTGGATTAGTCTTTTCCTTTGCTTTAGATTGCCCAGGTACGCACTTTTGTTAGCACCACCTACAGCCCAGGAGGGACCAATACAAGCAGACCATTTAACTAGGCACAACCTTTAAAGTATGGCAAACCTCAACCATCCATCACCTTTAAAACTGGAAGAAGAGCTGAACTGTCAAAGGACATCTCTGACTGCAATATTCATTTTGTCTCGAAAAACACAATCACACATTCATGGAAGACACACACACACACACACACACACACACACACACACACACACACACACACACACACACACACTCACTCACAGACACACACACACACACTCACTCACTCACAGACACACACACACACACACACACACACACACACACACAGAGACACACAGACACACAGACACACAGACACACACACACACACACACACACACACACACACACACACACACACACACTCACACTCTCCAAACATTCGAACATTAAAAGTCAAGCTTTGCCCAAAATGAGTGAGTGTTGTATGGGAATTCTGAATTTAGCTGTTTGTCCACTGAAGGCCACTGTAGTTTGACATTGTACATGGTTGGACAAGCGTGCTGAATTGTGGGTAAAACAGGAGGCGGCTTGTGCAAGGGCTATACAGTCAAATGATACGTTTGTAAGTCCATGCTCAGCTTCACTATTCGGGTCATACAAAAAGTAAACATGGAGTGCTTCCCGCTGTTGGGTTGTTGTCTTGATTACACAAAACTTTGAGAGTGTGACTTTTGTATCCCACAGTGAAAACCACAACACAGAAAATAGCACAAAGAGAGACAACGTTCAACACGTCCACACACGAGAGTTTAGACTTTTGTCCAACAGAAGTAGCAGTGACGGGCCTCTCCCCTTGCATAGCATCCTGGGTCGGCTGACATTCACAGTCCCGTGTCTCAAGGTGCGTTCACACTTGTCCAGGTTAAAAAACGATGACGTTGTGTGACAAAGATGCAGCGCTGAAATCAAATGAGAGCTTCCTGAAAACATGGTTGAGTGATGAGGTATGATGAAATCCATTGAATTGTTCAATCAGTTATCCACATGCAGTTCAAAGGAGGCGCTGTCTGTTGTATTGTTTGGTCCGAAGAGAAGAAAATAACATCTACAAGTGTGAACGCATCCTTAAAGTGGTATTCAGTTTTTTTTAAAGAAGTATTGTAATGTGGTACTTATATATAGTTAGTGTATTACTGTCTATGAGGAAACAGACACTCAAAAAAGCAATGTACAGCTATATTAAGAGGTGGAAAGAGTTTTTAGAAATACACATTATAGAGCTTTCTAAAGTCGGCTCATATGCAGCTGTACACTGCTTCTTTGAGCCTCTTTTCTCCAGATTGAACTACAGGCAATACACCAACTTCACACACAATTTCAGAAAAACCTCCAGAATATCACTTTAAATTCAAAGGTTAATTTTGTACATCCAGCACTTGTGACTGTTACATGTAGCCGTCTTCCTTCTTTTCTAAGATCTCGTTTAACACTTCTTGACGAGACAGTGTCTGAAGGCAGAAGGCCGAGCCCCTAATGTGCAGCTCTTGGACAATTTCCCGTCTTGGTCCTTGCACTGCACTGTCCTGCTCTGCCAGCCCGTGTCACAAGTCCTCGAACAGCTCATCCAAGTCCCCGTGACCCACTGCGGCCCCGGTGGTGCTGTGGAGGGCCGTGCTGAGGGCAGCGTCACTAAAACGGGTGTCAGAGAAGTAGTCTTAGTGGTGGTTCTCGTCGTGGTCGAAACTGTTGTCGTGCTTTGCTGCTGCTGCTGCTGCTGCTGCTGCTGCGTCATCGTTCTCCGGGGCATGTAGAAGCTGTAACGTATGTCCAACGGTTTCTTAGCGTCAGTGGCTAGTATCTGGATGACCAGTGGCTCCTGGACAGCCCCAGGTCCCATGCTGTGGAGCCACTCGTCCCGTTGGCTCCAGCCGCTGTAGTTGAGCACGGAGCCGTTAAGCGTGACGATGGTCTCTGAGGTGGAGATCATGAACTTCCCGTTGAGGAGGTAGTCCCCATTGGGCCGGCGCACAGCGAGGTAGGCCGTGTAGTGCGTCTGGTCTTTGGCTTTGTGCTGGCGGACTTTGATGTGGGTGGAGCCGGCGGGGATCTTCACCACATCAGTGTAGCCCTTACTGCAAACAGAAGCACAAAGAGTATTAAAATAAATATATACACATTACAACATAAGATAATTCTGAAATACAAATAATATCCATATATAATCATTAAGGTGCACTTAACATTGCCCTTCTCCTGGTTTTCAAAAAAGCTGCTATGATTGGCTGATACATAACTGTCACTACAAACGTTCTATATTCACTCGTCTCTGTGAAACGGGTCAGAAATCCCTTCCAGTCGCACTGCTTCTGGAGTTTATTGTGTCTCTTGGTCATCTCCTGAAAATCAAACTCAGTTTCACAAAGACCAAACTAGACCTTTGTAAAGATTAGTAAAAAACTGCTCTGAGTACTTCCTGTTCTCGTCTCCTCAGCTCATATCACAAACACAGTAAGTCATTTTCATCCAGTGACACTTTTTTAAAGCCATGTGGGTAGTTTGTTCACAGTCACTTTGCCGCTGCACTGAGAGCTGTTAGCACGAAAACTCTAAGTGCTAGAGTTTCTCTAAAAGTTTTGTTGTTTCTTTGGCACTAATTATGGATTCAGTTTTGGGTTTGGTTCTAGTGTTGTCCTTGAGTTTTAACTTTGTTTCATCTTGGTTTAGTTCTGAGTCCTAAGTTAGTGAAAATGCCGGGTATTCGTACTATTGACTTCTGAAAGCTCATAGTTTGGCTTTTATCAAATGCTATCATTTTGGACCATCATGCGATAGACTTGTAGTTGTCTGTGCCAGTTCCCATGTTTGGTGGAGTTATATCCCCTGTTCTTAAAACTCAACCGGAGAATAAAAGGGAAAAGAACGAGGGAATATGACATTTAACATTTTGCAGGTGAATGGAAACAATTATAAGATTAGGAAATAACTGCGGTGAGCTTCTATGGTTGCCTTCAGCTCACGTCTCAATAGATCATTACCTCTTTTTGGTGAAGTTCCCGGCAACTCGTATACACCCGGTGCTGTCCCCTCCGCAGATCCCACATTTGTCAAACTGCAGCTTGGAGCCGATGATGCCGTCGCAGCCCGTTCGGACGCACTTCCCTTTGACACAGACCGAGCTGCTGAACGGGCGACACTCGGTCCCGTCAATCACCTGAAAACACAAGCTCAATGTCAGCTCACTGCTCCAAAATAAATCTCTTTTGCAATTTAAGTTAAACTCACCCTCTGAGAGAAGACTACATAATATCCTGTCCCTTTAGCTCGGCAGGTAAGTTTGCAGACGTCTTTGGGCAGAACTCCGGCGTATTTTGGGACCCACTCCACAAACGTCTTCACACCTTTTGGATCGGTTTGTGGCCCGTTACGCACTTCACACTGCTCTTGACGGAAACCTTTACCTGCCAGAAGAAACCACTCAGGTTAACAACAATACAACATGTTGAATGAATACTTCACAAACTGTCGGACACTTACTGGACGGAGGGCAGGGGGTGACGTTGCAGGAGCGGTGGACGGCCCTCTTCCCGGTGCAATAGCGGCCGTTGTTCCGAGGCGGAGGGTTGTTGCAAAGTCTCTGGGCGAACTGGACGCCGCTGCCGCATGTTCTTGAGCACGAACCCCACGGACCCCATGAGCTCCAGCTGCCATGGTTCGACAGCTGAGGAAAGGAAAGAAAAACAGAAAAACAGAGATAAGGTTGATAAATGGAGACGTAATATTAATGGTGTGGCTCAAGTTGTTTTAATGTATTACGACGGCGGGACTTTCCTCTCACATGCTTCCTCTCAGAAATCGAGCAAGCTTTAGTGTCGGGGAAAAGCCCCACTGAAATAAAATGACCCTGCAGTAGGTTGAAAATAATCAGTGTTATTCTGAGTTCCCTTTTTCAGAAATAGGTTTGACGTTATTTCAGTCAACCACATTAAATACCACACACAACTCTACTGATAATGTCACTTTAAGATCTGATGACTTGATAAAAAAAAACATGACTAAGTGGCTTAGTAATCACACCAAAAGATTTTAAAGGAGTTAAGAACTGAACATTCTTTCATAAAAGGAAATGCACACAAGTCACAACTTGGACTGGATCCAGCTGAAGACTCCTCTGCCAAACACTGAGTCATCAAACGTCATGTTGTAAAAATGCACTTCCAGAAACTCTTCCCACTTCTTTAATTCTTCTTCCAGCCAGTGCCTTTACTCCTTAGTCCTTGAAGCTGTTAAGTCTAAATGCATTTGGGTTTGTTTACACAAAGCTCTTCTGGTGCCACACAATCAAGTCATAATGAACTACTTTGTTGCTCGGCCATGAGTTAGTAAAACTTAAAAATTATTATTTTTTTGGGCCAATTAAAAGCACAATATGCAGGATTTTTTAAAATAAACGTCTATTTTTTGCCGCTCATTATTGAGTCATATGTAGATTTACACTCTTTAAATGAACTCAAGCCACTTTTCACGGTTATTTAAAAGCCTCTGAGTCAAAAACTCACATCCGACTGAAATCTCATCAAATAGTTGCACTTTTAGGACATTGGGCGGTCCTAAAAGATTTGAATGCATCCCAGGAGCGCTGCTTTACTAAACCAAGAAAAATACACAATGTGTGCTTCATAAACAAGAAGCCGGGTCTAAAACTTTAACCCTCATTGTTCTTACCGAGTAGTGCCTTTTGCGGGTTTTATCCACACATTTTCCCTGCAGACAGATGCGTCCCTTTCCGCATGCCGTCCCTTCGACAGCGGGCAGTTTTTTGGTCAAACACACCATCTGTCCCTGTCGGATCACGGCGCACCACAGACGGGAGCACACGTCCATCCCGGGGCAGACCGTGTATTCAGAACCGAAGGCCAGGTGACACTGACGGACGGCGTCGTAGCGCTGCCCCGGGAGCTCCTCTGAGCCGAGCAGCGGGTGTCGAGGGGTGTCCAGGAGGCACTCAGCTGTGAGGACAAGACCATGGGATTAAAGGATAGATAATATCCTCACCTTATTTTTATATTTGATGCTTTTAAATCTGTTACTCATTAATACAACCCCAGAACTTACTCAGTTGTCCAAGCTCCTCAGTTTGGTGTGTGTCTGAACCAAACTTCTCAGCAACAATAGTGGAAATACATGGATTTAAATTTATTTTGAACTGGTGAACTCTGTGTATATAATAATAAACTATCATGATTCTGCTACAAGCGTTTTCTATTTCAGTCTACTAACAAATTAAACCCATGTGACCAGTTTCCTTATTAAAATTAAAGAAGCACATTTAACTCTGCTGCTAAGTGACAGAAATAACACTGCTGCAACTAAAGAAGGTTAAAAAGTGAAGCACATGGATGCAATTTGTTGAAAAAGAGAATAAAACTTTTACGCAGTGTGAAAACCTTTCCCAAAGCTGATAAATATTACAGATGTTTGCTGCTGTGCTGAAATCCAGATGTGTCTCTAACCACAATGAGGCCCGGTGTTTTGATTTATTGATGTTTTTTGTATTTGTACCGTTGCCGTCGTCGAAGAAGTCGGTAATGGTGGCAGAGGTGCAGCGGCTCCAGGGTTTGGAGGCGTCGATGGAGGTCAGAATGGACGACATGAGGCGCTTGTCGCTGTTGACGCCGAAGCGCTCCTCACAGAATTTAGAGTCATCGTGGGACAGACCGAGAAGATGGCCTGCGCAGGAGACACATGGACGAGAAAGGTCAAATTTAACAAAGTACATAAATATGCCTTGTTTACACATAAACAAGTCATTCTGACAGTATGATAATCTCAAGAAAAAAATATTCCTAATACTCATATTTTTCAGATAAATGTGTCTGTAATTACGGGCATTACCCAACCCAAATCTAAATCAGTTCTAAACCAAGGCTTTTTTTAGAGGCCAGGTCTAAAGCTGGTTTAAAAAGGACAAAAAATATATAACAATTGAAAAGTGGGGCTTTAAGCCAAGTCCAAAGTAGTACTAAACCAGGTCAAAAAGAAGGTCTAAACCTGAACTAAACCAAGTCTAAACCAGGTCTTCTTCACAGATTTCCAGCCCATGTCCAAACCCAGCCTGAGACACTTGATACTTCTACTGAAAGTGAAATGATGAGCTCTGCCACATGTTCAAACTCGCAGCAAATGGAAAAACAAAACAGCCCTGGTTTATCAGATGAGTGACACAGGCTTCATATTAATCAACCAGAGCGATCTGCAGAAGGTGAAACCGCACACGCCCCGGCTCGCCTGCCTCGCTGCGCCGCTGTGTTAGTGCGTCTCCATGCCTACCGATCTCGTGTGCAACGGTGAAGGCGGCATGAAGCCCGTCATCCTCGATGACAGCGCAGCTCCTCTCCGGGGAACAGATAGTGCCCACATCAGCCATGCCCAGAGTGTCGCACGAGTGATGTCCGCACAGATCCTGCGGAAACACAGACAATAAGATAAAAACAAAAGCCACATTTTGAGTTTGTAAAAAGTTCTTTGTATTCTCTAATGTGTTGGGTTGGGACTGTTTGGATTCCCACACATGTCCATGAAGATAGGGGCCTGAGGGCAGTGTGGCAGGGGCCGGCATGACAGATCAATCAGTTAATCACAGCGTCCCATCACGGCTCAAGCCACGCTGAGAGGAAGAATTAAGCAGGGCTGATCGACCTGAAGCGTCGTGTGTGTTTACCACTTCGGGCCGGACCGCTTCACAACAAACGAGTCCTGTGTTCTATCCTTAAATATGGGCCGACCGGGAGAGAGCAGTCAAGTTTCAGAAACCCTTAAACACTGGCCCACTGCGGGTTTACTCACTCAAATGGGGCTTAGGACATTGACTGTTCCTCACATGGGAGGCCTACACCCACTGCACTGCCTTTATTTGGCTTCTGTGTCGGTGCTTGTTTTGAAACACTTACAAAAGTTAAGAATCTGTGTATTTATTTTTGCACACTTCAACTCGTTATCGTTATCGATAGGTTTACAAACCCCATATGTATTTTTACCACAAAGTTTAACCCATTAAACTTTGCAAATGGACTGGAAAGAGATACTTGCACGGCTTATAATATAACAGACTGACTGCAGACTGTGTCCAAGTGTTCAAGGGTTCACGTTCTTTACACTTGTATAACTTTTTTCTTTGCCAATTCCAAACAGTATTTCTTTCTTTATATGTATCAACAGTTATACAGTTTAATCAGCATTTCATTTTATTCCTCAGTTTAGAAGAAGTCTAACTACAGCAGATCTAGAGGGTCAAAACTTAAACTACAGCAGCTTTAGAGAGTCAAAACTCAAACTACAGCAGATCTAGAGGGTCAAAACTCAAACTACAGCAGCTTTAGAGAGTCAAAACTCAAACTACAGCAGATCTAGAGGGTCAAAACTCAAACTACAGCAGCTTTAGAGAGTCAAAACTCAAACTACAGCAGATCTAGAGGGCCAGAACTCAAACTACAGTAGCTTTAGAGAGTCATACTTATTTCCCCTTGGTTTGTTCATAGATATAGGTTTGTTCTTGCAGGGCTACCGTAGATAATAAAGCATCCAGTTGTATGTATTCTCAGTTAAGTATAAAGCGGAATAAATGGAACAAACTGAAAACTATAGGCATTTGTTAGAATATTGAGCTAATTAACCCACATTTTCATCAAAAATAAATTACTTATTTCTCCTATAAGATTTCAAAGTATTGTTTTTTTTAGAAACGTCTGCCCTGATTGCAAACAGAGTGTTTTTTAAACTCACTGATGCGTTGCAGTGCAAAGAGGGTGAGGTTCACATGTTGTTATGGGTTGGATTGACTTTTTGGGAAGCCTCTGAGCTTTGGGTTCCAGGAGCTGTCTGCGGGTTGTCAACATTCGCCAGACGATATACGGCCAGTGTGAAATATCAAGAACAGTTTAAACAAATAGAGGGGAGTCTCAGTTGACGGGGGAAAGGCTGGAAAACGTAGAATAAATGTACACACAGCGGTCCATAAGCAGAAGAGAATGGGACAAATACAAAAAAACGTGAGATTTCCCTGTTTACAGTTTTACTTTGTCTATAACATGACATAATGGTAAACACATGTGGGGCAGGCAGCAGAGGAAATGGAAAGAGAAGCACAGTATCAATATCGGATTATATTACACCAGGTTCCAGAGAGAGTTACATAAGGCCAATTAACTCTAATCAATTTAACATGGTCTGGTATGTTGGCATTGTTAATGGCATGTGCGCCACAATATATCAGGAGAATAACATGTGGAGTATTACCTGTCAAAATTCTACAAACAATTTGGATAAATCTCACCATCTTGTCAGACTTTGTGTATAAAGAGCCTAAATCATGCAACGTTGGAAACATTTTGAGTTTAAGTCAATGGTGAGCAGTGAACAACACCCTTTCTGTCATTGTTCTCATGTAAGTTGTTTATCATTTAATACAAAGAATGCCATAATTATTATTTTTAAAGACAACTGGGTTCTGTGTTAATGTGATTTCTGAAGTGCACCATGTCTACACTCCTTTAAGATTATTGAGATAAAGTTGGATAAATTTTACTTTACTCTTCACGACTACTGTAAACCTATAATATTACTATAAATCTGTTTCTGTTGATCGTTAAAGTAACAGATAAACCAAGATAGCATCACACTAAAGAAATCACAAAATAATGGTAACAGTTGATGAAGCTAAGGCATCCTATTATAGTTGGAGTACTAATAAAGAAGCACAGTGGAACTACAAGTAGGAAGTTGGTGGTTAAAATTGTGTTTTAAGTAATGTTGACTAACTTGGGATATCCACTTGTTGCATTATTTACAGATAAACCCAATAAGGAGATAAAATGATCTTCTTTATTGTAATAATAATCCTAAACTGTGCTTTACAAACCAATGAAACATAGCGTTCCTCAGTCTGAATTGGAGTTCCTTCTATCTCTTTCTATATATCATGCAATGGTCTTGGTCTTGACGATAGCCTCGGTCATGACCTGGCCTCGGTGAGTATGGTTTTGCTCTTCAGCAACTATTAATCATATAACACAGCGATGAAAATGTAAAGAAAAGTTACATAACCATTTTAGACCTGAGTCTGACCCAGCCTCGACCAGAGCTGCGAAGTTGAGTGCTCCGTTTTGACATCCATCACAAGTACCTGCTAGTATTTCTCCAAATATTTAAAGCCAATGAAAAACATTCAAATACACCGTGAGCATGTATGTGTGGCTCTGCTGTCAATAGCTCTGGGTCACGTTACAGTAGCCCATTGTCTACTGTCCCGGCTCAACAACAACAACAGCCGTGCCTAACGTTTAACATGCTCATTTAGACACAAACAGCCTCTGAGAAGAGCGTGAGTCCACTCAATGTGCCTGTTGTCCCGTTCCGGTGCTGGTATGTGAGGAACGGACTGACACTACCACAAGGGTCAGCACGCTCTACGGACCAGGGCGATGGAGTAATTGGACTGAGGTCGCCTCCCCCGACCCAGTCCGAAAAATAGTCACAAAGTCCTCAATGAGCCTCAGTTCTTGTTCAGTGAACGACAATAATTATCAAAAGTGGGGTACTAGCACAGAGATGGACCAGTGTTGTTCAACTTAAGACCGGTCCTACGACAATTTATAAAAGTCTCAAACTCCTTTTTAATTGGTCTTGTCGCTCTAAATACATCAATCTTCAACATTCTGTAGCATACTGTAGCTTTCATTTGTATCTCAATTTAAAAAATATCCCTCCTTCACTAAATGCTAACCCCTTCATGAGTTTGGACTGAGGCTGGACATGGACTTTATAGATGTTATGACAGTTTACAGGTATCTCTTTTAATGCATCATACACTGGTCTCGGAGTCAGCTCCTAAACGTCTTGGGTTTGTTTTTTTTTATTTTGCGGTGATCAAGGTGATTGGGATCATGACAACACAAGACAAAAAGTTATTCTTCAGCCAGTTAGAGGAATGTAAGTAACTACAAAGTATCTGGTATGGAAGGTAACAGTGAGTATTATCTCATTGTAGTGCTTTGTGCTGCAAGACCGCAAACGGCCACATGTCTTAACAACATGGAAATATGGCAAGCCGTCATTCAATTATAATCTTATAATTTGAATAATTTTTTGCTGGTGATATTATGGATGAATATATATTTTAATGATACACCGCTTCATCAAATAATGGATCTCTGTTAGGGACAAGATGTTAGTAGCTACAGTTACTATCCATTTCCGAAAAACACAGAATTTCTTTGGTCATCTCAGGCTAGCATAGCAATAACCTAGGAGTTATTAAAAAAATCGAGTTTAGTTTGGCCTAAATACTTGGTTCAAGTGCTCTAAAAGCAAGATCATGCATTAGGAATGTGTTCCTTTTGAGCACATTCAGGGAAAATGAGGTGTCTTTACAAAAACCTTGTTGGCATGAATTGTTATCCTTTAAGGCATCGATTCTCAAAGTGTGGTACGCAGGCTCCCACTAGTGGTATGCAGAGGAATCGCTGAATTAAATATGAATTGGCTGTGATGGGAAAAGGTGGAGGTGGATAAATTATAAAAAGTTCAACAAAACTGCTATTGTGGCTTCAATCTGGTAAAAGAAGTGTGGATCAGGAGGTAAAAGTGTCCAGCACAAGAACTGAAGAGGACTAAAGTGAACCGAGCACAAGTGCTAACAGTGGCTTTGATAGCGCCAGCGTTGTCACCGGAGCATCTGCTAGCAGCAGCGGTACAACGGTACAAAACAGTGAGAAATTATGACTCGAACTACATCAAATTTGGATTTATTTGTAGCGGGAGAGAGGACGAGCCCAGGCCGCAGTGTGTGTTATGTGGGAAAGTTCTTAGCAATGAATGTATGAAACCATCGCATCGCAAACGACATCTAACAACCAAACACATGGCACTTAAGGACAAACCAGTGTTTTTTTTTTTAAAAAGTGATGAACTGAAGCATTCAAAGTCCACCATTCAATCCTGTGGTACACCCAATAATCAAAGCAGGAAGCTTCATATTGTGCCAGCCTTCGGATCGCCAAAGCCGCTAAGCCGCACACAATTGGGGAACAACTGTGTCTACCTTTAGCCAAAGAGATGACACGCATCATATTTAATTTTATTTAAAAAATTAAAAAATTTAAAGTACAGTACAGTTTTTATTAAACTTTTATGTTTAATACATTTTAATTATATATATATATATATATATTTTTAATTTACCTGTATGTAAGTGCAGTGTTGATGTTCAAACTGTGCATTTACAGTGTTTAACAATAATACATTTACTTATTTGGAATAAACTCCTTCGTTTTTTAACTTTAGCTGAATAATTAGGCCTACTATGCTACTGTATTTAAATGTTGGTCATTATGGTGGTACTTGGAGAGACAAATATTTTATGAGGTGGTACTTGGTGTAAAAAGTTTGAGAACCACTGCTTTAAGGCATCAACAAATTAAAACTTTTTCCATCATGGTGGTCCCCTGAAAGAGATACAATTTAGGCTCTTGATTTAGTAACATGACATCACCACAGACAGGGGACAAACATGTTAGGTCATCAAACATGAGTTGTGACAGACTTGTAAGAATATCGTTCAAGTCGTTTATAAAGGCTTCATGTGGAAATTTAGTTGCAGCTTTAATGTCACAACATCTGGAACTGATGGCACAAAACGATGCCAAAGTTCAGTGAGCGTTACTACTTTAACGTTTAATCCCATTAGTCAGCAACACTGTCAACGAGCAAAATGGTCATCCAGAGAACTTTTTGAACAGGAGGGAAAAGTCTGTTTAATTCAGCAGCAACAGTCTGAATTGTTTCTGCCAGGTTACTTTAATGGGATCAAAGCTTGAGCAGAAGAGAGAAAATCAACAGTGCACCGCTTGTCATGTTTCATTACAGTTTCCTGCCAACATTAGGTATACGCAGAAACATTTCCACGACTGCCTTTCTGACCTTGTCCAAACCCAACCGCACGGCATGGCGCTCGTCCATGCAGGTGTTTAGCGACGAGAAAACCCTTCAAATTGTTGAAAAGTCAAAAGCAGCTCCATGCCAATTTCACAGTAATCCCCAAAGCTTTGACATCTGACAAGACCTTGCATGACTTGAGCACGCCACAGTCCAAGGGCTCGCTATCTGCTATACATGATCTGGAGCTAACCACGACTCTGGGCCACACCCGCTCCAGTGGTGAAGAATGCAAATGTCAACGCACTGTTTCTACCCTGCTGCTTTTGGAAAAGTGTGTGTGTATGTGTGTGTGTGTGTGTATATGTATAGGGGGAAATTAACAGGCATGGCGAAAGACGACGTAAATGAGTGTGGTCTCGGTAAACTTCTCACAAGGGTGGATGTCTGTTTGTTTTTCTGACAGCTCCCAGGCCCAGCTGACAGACGCTGGAAAAGTAAGAAAAGGGAGGAAAAAAATGTGCAGAGGAGTGATGAGTGGAGAGGCAGAGGGAGGAAGTACACTGGCTTAGCTTGAATCAATCAACTGCAGCATGTTTTTGAGAATCCTAAAAGAGGAGACTTTGCAGAGAAGATAGGTTTTGTCAAGCCTTTGGGCAGGTGACGCTTTAGATGCTGGGATTAAAAAGCAAGGAATATAGTTTGAATGGCTATGTTGCATTACAGACTACTCTTAATGGAAGACTTAGTTTGATTTTTAAAGGTGTTGTATGTAACTTATAGCGTTAAATGTAGGCCTAGTGGCCATAGGGTGAACTGCAGTACAGCACTCATGGATATTTTTAAGTGATTGAACAAAGAATAATTTCAGTTTCTGTTTTAGTTGCAATAATAACTTACAAACATATAATAGGCTAATTTTGAGATATTGTGGGTTTTATTACACTTTTATATGACTTATAAGCAAAGACACCTAGAAAACAGGCTGTGATTCAAATGGACAAAAGGCAGTGAAGGAGCAGTAACAGCGTGTTGGATCAAAATAAAAACAACCCGTGGCATCACTGCCTGTGGCTACAGAGAGACGTAAACCCAGATGGACTGTGCGTCAGGCGCGTGCTCGTTTACCTGCCTGGTGAAGAGGATGGCGGCGTCGTGATGCTGCTGGTGGTCGTCGTCCAGCGGGTTTTGCTGGTTCTGCCACTTGCAGAAGTTCTTGAGCGTGGCCGCCGCGTTCTTGGTGATCTCCAGCCCCTTCTCCTTCTCAGACACCGTTGTCACCTTGACAACCGAGAGGCGGATGGGGTTCTCGATGCTCGCGTGGCCGTACAGTTTGGACGCGATTGACGCGAGCGTGAGCAGGTAGTGGTTCAGCTCCTTGCCATACTTTTTGGTCATGGTCTCGTCCGCGACCAGCAGGAGCTCCACGTGCCTGGCTCTGGACACGGAGCGTCTGCGGCGCGTGCCAGGCTCTAGAGACACAAAGCGGCTCCATCTCGTTCGTGCGTCAGGAGTCTCCTCCGTGTGTCCGCCGTGGCTATCTTTCCTCCGGCGCGCCTTCCTTTCTGCCGCGTGCCTGCGTCCTCTGCGTGCGTCTTGTGTGCCGCAGCTCTCTCGAGCGTCCTGCTCGGCTTCGAAGCTGAAGCTCTCACGCGTAAACACATGTAGCGCGCTCTCCGCGTCCCTGTCCTGCAACGCGCGCACGTTGTGCTCGTGTCCCTTGGCTCTGACGATAGGCGTGATGGAATAGCGCGCGTGCTCCACTGCAAAGAAGCCCTCGAGCCCCCCACCGCAGAGGTTAAACACCGCCAGAGACTCTGGGTTAGAGTCCACAGTCCCGCGGTACACGCACTCACGCGGCACAGACGCGGAGTGTTCGCCCACGGCCGCGAGCACGTACTGAGGGCTGAAGTGCGGCGAGAGCAGCAGCTCGTCCCGCTCCATGTCCAGCTGGAAGCGCGTACCGTCCAGGTACAGCAGGTAGCCCACCTTGCCGCCTCCGTGATAGATCCGGTCAATGGTCCGCACGATGCCGTCTGTCCTCCGCGCAGGCGCGAGCCGCGAGCCGTTGACAGGTGGCAGGTAAAAGCCCCGGAAAGTGGCCGCTGCTTCTAACTCCAGCAGCAGCAGCCCCACGGCGCAGGCAGCGAGGAGCCGCAGCATGGTTCACTGCAGCCGCAAACGCATCCAAATGGTACGGGATGTCCACTAGAAACGGTCCCGGCCCAGAGGAAGCTGTGCTCCCAAAAAGCGCATCCTCTGTCGGTCCCAACGCTCCATAGACTCCGCAGCAACAGGACCAGTGCAGAGAAATGTGCAGCCCGAGCGCTCACAGCTGAACTTGGAGAACAAAAACAAAGTTTGCTCTTAATAGGAGCCGGAGAGAAAAGTCCTGCCCCTTTTTGCGCTCAATCACCAACCCCTCCTCTCCCTCCCCTTTCCTCTCCCTCTCCCAGAGAGCTCCTCAAATCTCAGACAAGTGCCTCAACAATACTGTCCCACTGCTTTCCACTCAAACCCTTACTTTAGTCTTGTTACAATGTCAATGTTTACCTTTAGATGCAACTGGCAAACATTGCCCTCTGTCTTAAATGACCATCACACACATCTATTAACACTCTAGTAACTCTTTGTGTCTCATATTTACAATTTGAAATGACCTCTAACAAGTGAGAAAAATGTGGGTAAAGTGCCTTTCTACTTCACTGTTGCATAACCTGCATTAAAGTCATTTCTTAACAACATCCTTCTAACAACATTTTTCTTAAGTTTAGCAAGTTTCCATCACAGTCACAGTTTATTTTTTCCACTTTGCCACTTTGACTCCGTTAATAATTGAAGCAGCAACTGGGGAGTTTTGAGGCGAATGGATAATTTATGGCCACTCCGTGTGATAATAAACGTGTTCCACAGGGATATATAAAGAAGAAAAGACATGTGCAGGTGTGTGTCTTCTCTGCTAAAAAAGTGCTCCGTGAGTATTTATTATAGCCACAGCGACTGTTTGTGTGCAGCGCTGCCAATGCCATGTCATAGATGAAGTCATAAACAAACACACTGGGAAAAGCAGCCAAGTCTAGTCTTTCTAAGTTCCTAGATGTTTATTTGCTGAGTCACCGAACAGCTATGACTTGAGGGGCGGATGAATATATACTCCAGCCTGAACCTGAGAAGCACATATTATGTTTCAACTTCAGAGAGAGAACCCCATGTCAGCTCTCACTAAACCCAAGATTTTTTCTTTTTTTTCTTTTTTTTGTGACAGTGCAGTGTGGGTAGTAGAGCGCGGCCCGGCCATAGGGATGAAGTCTGAGGTTAAGCGGACCATAGTTCAGTTTGAAGCTAAAGAAGCAGAATTCCAAAACTCACCTTTTAACAGGATGTCTGCACATGTTTAGTTTCCATGGGAGTATTCGCGATATTCCAAAGGAACGAGTCTTACAACCAGTTGATTGTAACCACACAAACCATGGCAGGAGTAAACACACCCTAAATTAATGACAGACAAGTCTACAAGTGGCAAGAGGGTGTTCTTTGACTCAACAGTTATATAAATGAATGCTCAGTAGGTTAGTTTTGTCATCTTCTGTCCATTACTGCTTATGAACATGACGACTGTAGCAGCTCACAGTTTCAACACAGCCTCAACAAGATGTAGCACCAATATTTACTTCCCTGAATGATTCTCAAGATCAAATTCATTTGTCTTTGTTAAATTAGGAAAAACACTTTAACGGAATCAGACACAACTTAATGTAGGAAAACCTAGTGTTTCCAAAACTTAAAACAATATCACAGCATTAAACTTTACGGACAACTCCTAATTACGCTGTTGTCCTCTCCATCACCCCCACCCTGAGAGCGTCTCCTTTTTCCCTTCTGTCCTCGAGTGCAGCCTCCCGACGCCTGCCCCCCCACCAGCCTCTCCTTTACACCAAACTGTCGAGTGTATTACCTGCAGTAAAAGACTGAGCAAACCTGGGCTGTGGGTGAGAGAGGAAGTGTGGACGCCTCTCTGCGATATCAGACCGACTCTTAGGAGACGAGGCAACTGGGTATAGTACACTACTCTGCATTCAAGTAATATCTCACAGCTAGTAGTTTTATGTAAGCCTTGTTAACTGTTAGAATTGTTATTATATTGCCATACTTAACATAAAGCCTGTGCCATTGCTCCTGCTTCTGTCGAAAAACAAGCTGCATATCCCTAAATATCTCATAGACCCCCCCTTTTTACTAAATACTGAACTACACCTTTAAGATCTGACTACACACACAAATTGAATGGGTAATATTAAGTATCAAGATGAAATGATGCAACCTTGTTTACCATAGGTCATATTAAACTTGTCATTTTATTAACTTGGGTAACGATACAATAATGCCTATATTATGTGTGGAATGAATTTTACTCTTATTCTATACTTGATGTGTCATGTGACTGGAGTAAAGCAACTTTGGGCGTGAGGCAATAGCTAGTTAACTGCAGGGCTGATATTTAAAGACGTACTGATAACTGCTCACATTCATTAACTATGAACAATTCAGAGTCACTTTAATTGAAATTAAGTCTTGCTCTGGGCTGAGCTAGGAGCTTTGGAAACACATCGTCTCTCCTTTAAACAGAAAGGTCTAATGATTCATTTTAAAGTGCACATATACATTTGAGATTTTGAGACATCACTTTATCTTGTGACAATGAGTCTTCACTAAATGTTGTTATGCTTATAGAAAACAAGAGCATAATGGGCAGGATTTCCAGGACATGACTGAGCAGAACTCTAATTGGGGTTTACTCCAGGGTTTAAATCTCTTGTCATATAGTTTCGTAGTAGTTTCTCTTGTCTGGGCTGTGATTGGCTGAGAGCTACATACTCAAAAAAAAAAAAAAGGAAAATGGTAAATTGTAGAAAAGGGAAGGTTTTCATCTGCATATTGTATAGAGACATAAGTGTGGCATTACAGATTAATCTTTTTTTTTATTGAAATCCCACATATTATAGCTTTAAATGGAAGTGTGGGCTTTGCATTTCCACCAGATCTTTCTTTTACCAAATTATATGATAACAACAGTAAGAGAATTGATTTAGTGTCATCGAGGGACAAGTGCTGCAGTTTAAATGTGTGACAGAGCCTAATAAAAATGATTTTCCACAGTATCCCAGCCTCCTTGTCATCACAGCGGTACACACAAACACACTTTAGCCCTCCCCTCCCTTTCCTTCCTCTTCCTCACACTCTGCCCATTGGATCGTTTTTAATCCCTCTCATGTCAAATTGCATGTACGCCAAAAACAACCATATGGACATGGACAACCGCCCCCGTTTAAGTTTTTTTTTTTATCCGCACACATTTACAACGGCGCGCATGTGTCTTTTGACGGGTATCTGCGGGGCACGTGCCGAGTGGGCTGCATCAGACGTCATCGCAGGGACTTGTGCCGAGCCACGTGTGTTGAAAGCAGCCCATTTTGTACGGCGACCGGGAGGGAGGGGAATCCAATACGGTTAATTGACAAGCTCGAGCTCCTTACGTAACAGAGTGCTGGGCTCTAAGTGCTGGTGTCAGAATTCCCCCCAGAGAGCCGCATCCCTCCCTCCCTCGTAGATGTTGAAGCGGTATTTCCCATTCGGATGATAACACTTCAGATAAACACAGTGAAGGGTTTGCAGTCTTTTTTGAGAACTAATTTCACAGGATGTTCTTTCCAATTAAAGATCAGCATGTTGTCAGTAACAGTCAGATGAGGTCAGCCTTTTATTTCTCAGTGTTTGTGTGTAATTATGTCAGAAAGTTTAAAATGGAAGTCAAAGGATAGCACCATCATTGTTGAAAAACTGTAAAGGTTTTAAGAAATACGCTAACAGACTATATACTGTAAGTTTCAAACATTCATAACTTCAGAGATCAATAAAGACAGACCTTTGGTAATACTTAAGGGTGTAGTTTGCTGTTCCTCATTTACTTCTATTCAAATTTTATCCAACTTTGGGCGTAACATAAACTCACTTGCCAGATGGTCTCTTCTGGGAACCATCTGGGAGGGCTTCCACATTGAGTGTTGGCAAAGGGCGAGTGCTTAAATGCTCTTTCATCCAATGCCATGTTCTAGAAAACATTGACAAATCGAAAACACGCCCCAAAACTTTCCCTGCTGCCACACGATCAGTTGAAACCCAGAGCAGTACAAGATGGATTTTAGTTGTACCTAAAGTAAAAGTCGAGCAGGTTTTTGATGTTTTAGTTTTTGATCTGGTATTGATTACACATTATTGAAAGTTGATACTAGACAATTATATTAACATTGATGGATATTTAGCTATTCAAATTTTTATGTCTTCTTTAATTCCATAACTTTTTACTTTTAAGAACCCCTTAAATATAACCTGGAGATCTAAAAATTATTTAGAAAAACAAAAACAAATTCCAGGAAATTTTAATAATTTTTTAGCTAAATTTAATGACTTAAAAACTGGTCTCTAAATTTCCAGGACTTACGAGAACCCCTGTAATGTCTGTGCTTGTCCTAGTGATGCTTAAAGAGTGTGTCTGTGTTACCAACAGTCTTCCTCTCTCCTCTTTTCTTTTCCTAGCAGCTGTGCTCTTAGTATCCGTTACCATGGCGCCAAGGGAGGCAGCTTTTTCTCCCAGGAGTCCTCTCTACCTCGTCCTGGCTGCTTTAACCCTCTCTAGTAACACAACACAAGATATCAGCCACAGAAATACAAACATGTTTTTTTACTAGAATAGAAAATAACGATGCATATATAAAATCAACATCAAATAAATGAGGCACAAGGTACTTCTGTAAACTGAGACGACAGCTGTGCACAAAAGCAAACGAGAGTCCGACAGTGCAATGACTGGAAAACTGTTAAATCCACTGCATAATAAAGCTTCAATAAAAACTCAAAAAACATTCTCACAAATCCAGATTTATCCTTTTTCTTTCAGTTTTTACACTATGGAAGCTGTGAATGGACATATATATGCTTTTATTTTATTGCTGCTATAGTTTAGTTTAAAGATTTGTTTTCCATTCAGAGCTCCCATATTCGGGCAGCAGTTGTATTAAATATAGTATTGTAATGTCTAATGTTACTGTTTTCAGCACAATATAGTGACAAGGCATAAAACACAAAATGATAATTGTTACAACATAAAAAGAGAAACATAGCTAAAAGATTGTTATTTATACCATTGAACTGAACCACTGCAGGCCCATTTTTAATAACATGATAATATTAGGCTGTTACTGGAGGAAAACTATTTGTGAATGGATGTAGGCGTACTTGGACATCTAAGTGTTTAAAATCATCATCCTGTAACAGAAAAGTCTTAAAGTCATCCCAGACTTCTTTTAAATTACTGCGGTTCAGACTAGTAACTACACTGAGTAAAGACTGACATGTGCTGCTGTTAAGTCCAGCAGATGACCGATGATTCATTCAGACGTCCGAGTGAAGTCCTCCAAACTCAACACACAACTACTTATAGTTGTAGCTATGATAGGTTCTTAGAGAAGCTTGCTGATTTATGTCATTTTGATCAGGAATAGATAATCAGTATTAATAGTATTCGTTCAGTCTACATTCAGGTCAAACAAAACCCTTATGTTTACACAAACTAATCTGAATGCAGGTTGAATCACTTTTTAAACAGTACAGTAATAAACAAAGTGTCTGCCATTTGTAGTTTTTGTCTTTTTGCAGATTTTACACTTTCAACTCTTAACAGACCAACACAAATGCCCATACAGATTCATAAATACTTCTACTCCAATAACAGCCCCATAAATTACATCTAAACCATTTTAAATGAATAATCAGACAAACTAAACTCAAAACTTATACAGACACAAAATGTCTGACTCATAGAGTCATTTCAAAACACCCAACAGGAAGTTTAAGCAAAGCAGACAGAAAACACAAGCCTCTCATAGAGAGAACACTCTGCTGCACCGTGTGTGTGCTTATGGTCCACTTATAAACGGTTCGACTGTGAAATACAGGGTTCATACACCTCTGACTAAAAATGACTTCATTGATATGAAAAAGTAGCTATTATTTAGTTTTTTCCCAATATTACGCGTCTTATTGAATAAAGTAAAAGCAGTAAAGCAATAAATAAGAAGTGTAAAAGGTTGAGCAGGTTTTGGATGTTATAGTGTTCTATCTGGTTTTGATGACACATTATTGAAAGACATGTTGATACTAGGCTATTATATAAACACTAAAACTGACCGTAATGGCTTTCGAGCGATACTTAGTAGTTCCATTGTCGACACAAAGTTATTCAAATTTTCACTCCTTCTCTAAAACTTTGAACAACATTTTGAATTTTAGCTGTAAGAACCCTGTAAATAAAACATTAACATCTGAAGAAGGAGTCTGCCGTTTGTTCTTTGCCAAGTCTCACGGGTTCAACGTTAAACAATCACAGGTTGTTACAAGGCGCCGTTGTCCCTGATGTCAGCGATGTGCTCCTTCTCGTCCAGCGGCAGAGCGGGGCTGTACGCCACGGCCGAGTTGTTGGAGTGGGAATGGTGCCGAGGCAGTCTGAAGCCTTTGACCGGCGAGCAGATGTGAAGGAAACGCTGCAGAGTCAAACAGAGACAACTCATAATCCAAACAAATCCCTGTCCACATGTTTACACTGCACTAACACCACGCTTTTATACGATTGGATAAAACTGTTGCTTTTGTCACCTGTGGCAGTGTTCCTGGAGTGGTCGCCAGAGCGTACACGGCCCAGATTGGGAGCAAAGAGACGGAGGACAGCGTCAGCAACCAGCCCAGATTAGTGGCCCAGGCTGGAGACACCAGGCCTTTACCGAGTCTGAGGGGGGACCAGCACACCAGGGAGAACACAAAGGTGGCCTGAACATACAAACAGTGGCACAGGTCACACGTTAAGAAAATGCAAAGAGATCTGAGAACTGCCTTAAATGTTCTTTCCACTCGTTGAAGGAGTTATTAAAATTAGCATCTTGTCGCTCTGGGGAGTGAAATATATGAATTTGCTTCTAATTTTCTAAAAGGGTTTAATCGTTCAATGCTTCTGTGCTTTTAAAAAACCTTTCAGGAGCTGTCCAAAACCATGTGTGCCTTTAAAGCTGAGACTGAAATCCTAAAATTGACGTGTGTTTGAATCCATTTTCTAGTCCCTAATCAATCACAAAGTATTGCTGCACAACAGACACCTTTAGTCAAGGCTTTCTAAATATTACATGACTTATATGGGAACAAGTAACATTCAGTTATGGATGCTAATAAAAAGAGTAGAGCTGTAGAGTTGATATAAAGTCACAAAAAGAAAACACATTCAGGTTTGCTATTTGGCAAAGTGTGTGAAAGAGGTTCGGGGGTAGAGGTCACTCACGGTGCACACAGTTGGGGTCAAGTACTTCCAGCACAGCTCGAAGACGGACAGTGGGGTATAGCCGATCATGTCCTTTATGTTGGCCGTGAAGCGCTTGGCCCCTGTGAAGACAAAGAGCTACATCACCCACTGTGGTTCAAGTTGGCCAGAGGTCAGTTTAACACTAGCTTCTTGTTTTCTGTAGCACTGGCCCACATTGGTTACTATTGGTAAATGAGTATCCACCGCCACTAAGAGGAAAGTTGTGTTTCTTTATGAGATACACGTCCTATTTGACACACACAAAAAATAAGGCCCAAAGCTGCTGGAAAAGGCTCCATTCGTTCATGACCCCTGACGGGACTAAGCAGAAGAAAATGAATGAATGAAATCTTTGTGTGTAGCAGCGAGAGAAGATGGACTTATAGACGTACTGCTGCATTAAACAGAGGTAGAAGAAGATTGTTTGCAGTTAATTCCCAACCTTTTTAAATTCATAGAGTCAGTTTCTTACATTTTAGGGACTCACTTTTTAATGCTCAAGTCTAATGCAATTTAGGCAACAAATACAATAATTCAATTTGCAAAGCAAGAGTTGTAAGACGCTGACTCCAAAACCAGAAACAGCTGTGGCTAATAAACACTAGCTTTGTTTTGTGGATAGAGTACAAAACCTATCATCATTCTCTCTTGGAATATGACAATTTAACTACTTCTTCACTTGTCATTTTTGTCTGAGTGAGGATTATGTGTCGTCCAATCAGTAAACTGCAGTGTTTAGCTCCATCAGTTAGCAACTTGATAATGCAAACGTAACAATACTGTTCTTAAGGTCGCTGTATGCCAAAGTCTAAATGGGATTAAGAGGGCATTTTTGTAAATATATTGTTGTTAAAGCATGTAATCTGCTTTATTTAATTATTATTGAATCAAAAACAATTCTCATTTGTCGTTTGTGCAAGGCCCTCACCTGAAGACTGGTGTTGTATATAAAGCTTTAACAAACTGTCAAATCCCAGAGTTGTAAAAAGCTAAAGAGGTCCCACCGAGTCGACCCGATGTGTTCCCACTCAAGTACTGCTGGGACGGCCCATAAAGCAGGCTTCCTCTTTATTCATACGCTCCAACACTAAAACACTAACCTAATTATGGCTTTAAATGACACAGGCATTTTTTCCGGAATAATTGGTGCTGATTGTTGTCCATCCATCTTGGATCTAAAACGGTCTTTGTGTGTTTCTGTCGGGCCCCTGGTTTTCGCTGGGATAAGGGCTCCCTGGGGCCACAGGACTTAGACCGAAAGGCAAAGGGGCCCGGGGCATAATTTAAAGGGGGCCGGAGGAGACACAACGGGGGCCTGGCTTGATGCCCGGTCTCCTCACAACAGTGCGTCGTGTTAATGTACTGTGGACTCACTCTGAGGAGGAGGAGGAGGAAGGGCAAATCTTCACTTTATTTCTAGGAACTGGTTTTATTAAAGGCCATTGTAAAACAATGATTGTCTGTAACAGCAAATTAATGTTAATATATTACAAAATTCAATGTCTTCTGCTGGATAATTGAAAATAACACTCACCATAAACCCAGCCAATGGCCAGTGACTGGAAAATGGACAGAAGCATCAGACTGGCTCCACTGCAGGAGAAGTGGTCATAGATCTGGAACACATACAGACCACCCTGTACGAGGCAGACAAAAGAGAGAAAAGACATTAAGGCCCATCACCAAGACTCCATCCTTCCTTAGTCTGTCCCGGAGCGTCACTTACCGGCGTGACCATGACCAGCCCAATCAGGAAGCACACAACGCAGACAAAGAGAAGCAGCAGTTCTCGGCGGTGGCCTCGTCGGATCAGATGCGGGTACAGGTCAGTCACTGATGTCATGAGTGCCTCCAGACTGACGAACTGAGCGACAGACACGGAAACCATCCAAAAAACATGTCAGGGGGAGTCAGGTTTTCAGGGTTCACACTGCTTCTCAGAGAATATTCCCTCGCTGATAATGCAAGGGTCAAAATCACTCCAATAGACAAACAAAATCAAACTACAAAGTACCAGAACATGTCCAAAAAAAGCTCAAAACCACAAAACAACAGTCAAACTAATGAGGAGTTTGATCCAGGTTTGAATCATTATTATATTAGTTTTGCAGTTCAATTTCTCCTATTTATTATGACGTTTACATGACTAACTTTCAGACATTCAGAATATTCTTCTCTGCTCCAGTTTAAACAGTTTTCTCAACTGCACCAAAGTTTACAAAAGCCAACTTGTCAGGGACTAAAATATATAGATAACCCTATCCAGGATGATTATTACCAGGGAATTTTGGTTTTCCGATAAGTGTGGGATCCCTGCTCTGTGTTTACCTGTGTGTCGAGCCCCAGCATGATGATCATGAGGAAGAAGCAGACAGACCAGAGCTGAGGCAGAGGCATCATGGCTACAGCCCTGGGGTAAGCAATGAACGCAAGGCCGGGACCTAAAAACATTTAAAAAAAAACATTAGGCCAAAATACAGCTCATTATTCATGTGTTATGACTCCTCCATGCAAAAAAATCTATGCTTATTGTGGTCATGTATTTTCTGGGTTCAGGTACTTGGATATTAAGAAGATATTTGCCACAATATGAGGGTTTCCCAAACTGTAAACTACAGGATTTTGAAATAAGTGTTTTATATATGTTTTGTATAGTTTGCTGAAAGCCCTTCTTTACCTGACTGGGCTACAGTGGCTATGTCAACACCTTGCTCTTCTGCCATAAAGCCCAAAACAGAGAAGATGGCGAACCCGGCCAAAAAACTGGTACTGCTGTTCAGGAGGCACAGCAGGAACGAATCTCTGCAAGAACAAAGCAGAACATTTAAAAATAACCCATCTGAGAAACAGCTTAAGACAGAGACAAGTGTAAAGTGAGGCTGGTGTGGTCTTTGCTCTCGGTGTTTAGCTGCACTAAGTGGAGCTGGGGGGCTGTTAGAACTAAGTGTCTGGTCGTCTCAGTGCGAGGGAAAGAACAGAAGAGTGTGGGAAACATGGCAGTGTGGGCTTTTCTTTAAGGTGTGGCCGTATCAGTGTGTTTTCTCTGTCCATTCCTGCCATTCCTTGTGGAAGTTGTCTGACCAGTGGGCGCTTACATCTTAGTTGTGCCTCAAAAATCACATACTTCTTTAGTTTACCATTCTCACTAAGACAGAAAATGTGCCAGAATGGTGTATTTTTATTGATTAGGTTCCTTGTGTAAGAGGTTAGTAGTGATGTTGTGTGTGTCCAAAGTAACTCACTTATAGCAGTCATTGTTGTATTTGTTATAACTGCCCAAGGCTGTGAGACTCCCCAAACAGATCCCATAAGAGAAAAAGATCTGGGTACCTGCGTCCATCCAAACCTGCAGACGGGAGAAGAAAGAAAAGCATAGTACTCACTGACAGCAGAAGCAGCAAAAAAAAAAAAAAAAAAAAACACTCTCTAAATTTTTAGGTTTTCCATGATTTGTGGGAGTTTCTGCAAATACAGTTTGACAGTTTATCTAATCAGCTTTGTCTGCACTTCAGGGCTGAAAAGTACATCATGGCCTCCACGACTCTACTGCCCTTCACACAGCTTGAAAGTAAGAATAATACACAGATAGAGCGCTGTTGAAGTACAACCCAAACTTCTGCACAGAATCCAAAAAGTCAACAGAAGTCAAAGTCTAGCCTCCAGCTGAACATGTTGGTGCCGTTAACCTTCGCCCCAGTTAAAAAAACGATATGCTTTACAAATATACTCTGTGATTTGGCTTGAGGCAGAGATGGGAGTGACCACTTGGGTTGAAAATGTAGAAATTTGTGAATGCACATACAGCAAGTTCATTTAAATAAGAGCCAAAGGGTTTTTTACAGCTTGGACTTAATGTTAATGTGAGAAACAAGAAACAGGATGGGTTCATCGAAAATGTTATCTTTCATTTTACCCAGGCACATTTTAACTTTCAGTGAAGCTAGGAAGTCAGTCATGAAATTAAAAGGGCGAAAGAGTTAAAAAAAGGTGATATTCTGTGTTTATGGCCTTTTTTAAGGTTTTACGCTGTTTTCAAATACATTCAGTGTTTTTATCTAATCAATGCTCAAATCATGGTTTAACTTCAATTTCCATTGCATTATGATTAAAACCTCATTTTCTTAAATCAAATTTATGTTGTAATTATAAACCGCATCCAGCTTTTTCCCAGTGGGTTTACGACAGAAGAACTTTCCCTCTGTTTCAATTATACACTGCTGGATTCGAGAAACATTTTTTTACCCTCATCTTTGCATGGGACAACATCTTTTATTCATGGATGCCTGAATACAGAGTTTCCAAAATGGCTGAGCAGTAATTCAGTGTTGTAGATGTGTGCGTACCTGTGGGTCTGCCAGTCTGGTGACATTAGGTTTGAGGTAGTAGACAATGCCCTGGGTCGCTCCCGGCAGAGTGGCCCCACGCACCAGCAGCACAAACAGCATGACGTACGGGAAGGTGGCCGTCAGGTACACCACCTACAATGAACACAGCACGAGGAGTTATGGTCTGTGGGTCGGAAAACTGGATCAAACAAGGCATATTTAGTCACTGTCACTTCTGTTAGATCGTGAGGATAATGTAATTGTTTTGTTTTTTATCCAAATAACTTGATCTACCCAGGTTAAATAGACTAAGTAAATACTTATGGTAAGTAATAAGCTTTTAAAAAAAAAAAACCCCCAAAAAAAACAGACAATTAAGCAACAAAGCATATAAGCCAAAATTTTGTCAAACACATAAATACATTTTCTGGGTATTATTGCCATTGCAGCCTTAGTTAAATGGAGTAAAACTAGTAAAGTATAGGTCACCTTGGATTTTTTGGGCTTTTCTTTAAACTCACAAAATGACAAATAGATGCCATTTACTGTGCTTTGTAATCGGAGCCCCTTCTCAGTGTTCCCAGGCCACACTTAAAATCTGGCATTTAAAATCCAGACAAACTGATCAGAGTTGAGCCGACCACAAAGAGCGAAGACTGTTTGGAACACAAGGTCTGAAGGGGGTCACATTTCGTTGTTGGTGACAATATTCATTCATTCATTTTCTACCGCTTTGTCCCATTAGAGGTCGCGGGTGACTGGAGCCTATTCCAGCAGCTTTGGGCCTGAGGCGGGGTACACCCTGGACAGTGGCCAGTTAGTCGCAGGGCTGACATATAGAGACAAACATTGACAGACAACCATTCACTCTCACATTCATTCACTAAGGAAACTTTAGAGTTGTTGGTGACAATAGTCAAGACTTATTTCTTTTCATTACAAAACCAGAATGGTGTCAGTGGAAATGTGATATATAGAACTAATCTAAGTGTACTAAGTGTAACACAATACCACAAAAACACCATTCATGGAACATGTAATGTATAGGTGTGGATACTATTGCTTAACAACCACCTTTCCCGTCGACTTGACACCTTTCCAAACACAGAAGTAGCACACGACCCAAACAACAGCCAAGCACAGCGCCAGTTTCCAGCTGATGGGACCCAGACCGTCCAAACTGTCGGAGAGACGCAGCACTTCCCTCCTGGAAACATCAGGTTTCTGTTAATCCAGCTCACATCCAGTGTACAGACTTACACCGGAGTGATAAATACGACAATACATCAGCAAGATATTAAACTCACTCCCAAAACTCCATGACGGGGGAAGTGGCGTTCTCTGGCAGGACGCTCCCGTTCACTGTGTGGTTATTTTGGTCGAAGAGGAAACATGAATCTGTAACCACAAAACAAGACACTGACAACATAACTGCAACAGGAAGCTCTTCTGTTTCTTTATTAGTTGTGATAAAAATGGACTGATCATATTAATAACAAACAAAAGTGTTGCATAAATCTCCCAATTTCTGTGCATAATTGTACATGCTGTAAACAAATATACTGAGAATACTAGCTCTTCATCTGCTCTGTAAATATAACTATGCATTCATTTATTCACGCACTCATTTTCCATAACTTCTCTTTTATGGGTTGTGACAAACTGGAGCTTTTTTTACCGTTAATTTAACAAAGATCTTATTTACAATAACAACCTGGTAAGAGCTAAAACTCTAAAATGGGGTGGGCCTGCTCAGTTTTAGCATTTTAAAAAGGTTGTTCCTGCTTCGTGCAGCTCAATGCAGTTCACCTGAACCAGACTGTTTTTTACTTAAAGTCTGACAATAAAGGGGAAGTTTGGGTAAATGACTGCACCTCAAACCAAACTAAGACATCCACCTTTCCATCATCACGTACAGTTATAGGTTGTGCACTCACCTGTGTTCCACGTGTTGTTACAGTGCGACCAGGGCAGCTCCGCCTGGAAGCTGTAGGCCAAGTAGAAGAGGGCCCAGGCCAGGATGATGATGTAGTAGACACAACCATGCAGGATCATGACCTGACTGGCATATCCCAGACCTGCAGCCACACAAGAAGACACAATCTACGAGTTAGAACGCATAGGGTTTTAAGCTCTTTAAATAATATGACCTGCCTTTTGGGACAACAGTTGAAATGTTACTGGGTAATATTGCAAAACCACTCTCTAAATTGCTGATTTTTTGAGGATGTGTGGGAAGCCTGCTATCTGTCACCCGATACAGACCGGACACACAGTCATATTTACTGTCAATTCCTGAGTTAAATGGTAAATGGTAAATGGCATGCATTTATATAGCGCTTTCCTGCACCCTTCTCGGGCACCCAAAGCGCTTTACATTGTGCTTCCACTCACCCCATTCACACACATCCACTCCTGGGGCAGACAGAGAGGGGGGCTGCCACACAAACGGCGCTCAACCTTCTCCTACCACCACCAAACACACCTCCACAGTCACACACATTCATACACCAGTGCTACGGACACTGGAGGCAAGGTGGGTTAAGTGTCTTGCCCAAGGACACAATGACAGTATGAACTGTGGCGGAAACGGGAATCGAACCTACTACCTTCTGGTTGAAGGACGGCCGCTCTACCACTTAGCCACTGCCACCCCAAAAATAAAAGAGTCCATTCATTTGGCCACTTGACGAGCAGCGGCCCACATGAAGTGTATCGTCCGCAGGGAAAGAATGATGCTCTTATGAGGCTGAAGTGGTTTTGAGAGCAGGCTGTTTACTCAGACAAATGGCTGTTTGTGGTAGCCTCTAATGAAATTCAGGCTCTTTCTGATTCTAATCATGGACAATCCCAGTGTAAACCTGAAGCATCTCTTTGTTTATGTTGAATGTGTCTGTTTAAGCATTTGGAGCTCATTATCCCCCAGTGACTATACAATGAACTTATATTGTCTTGTGTGTATGTGTTGGTATCTCTTACTTTTAAAATAACGTGCTAAATTTTACAACAAAGAGAGAAGACTAATAAGAACTGCCGAAAAGTCTTTGGTTGCAGGCTCTATTTCTCTCTTGATACCACTTTGTTAATGGCATTCACAGAGAACTTACTCATTCTTCCCTGCCTTTAAATAAATACTTCCTGGCATGACGTCCGTTTACTGTGGCAGTGCAGCCGACTGCAGCTAAAACTAACAAGAGCAGATAGGATGACGCAGTATTTTTATTTTCTTAGATATTACAGATTGAAATCTGTGTGTGATTGTGCTATTTTTGGCACACTTCCAATTGTTCACAATGATCTGTTACGTGAAATGTGGCATGTTCTGAATTTAAGATTGACAATGCATTTTTGTGTTGAGGTGTGCACAGGAATTAATTTATTGACAAAGTGTAGGAAACCTTAACCTGACATTTATAAGCATCAACAACAAAAGCATCAACTTACTTGCATATCAATGAGGGTTTTAACTGAAAACTGAGTTCTGATAATGATAAATTTAACCATTTAAATCCTACTACCTTTTGAACTCACGAGTGGACCTGCACAATATATCGTTGACAATATTAGCGTTAAGTATGGCTTGTATCGCAGTTAGATTAAGGCCTTCAATGTAATGGGCCTTTGCTTTTTACCAATGTCATTGTCCTAACAGAGCAATAAACCAAACTGTAGTGTGTTTAAATGAAAATGTCCCGGTTTAGACCTTGTTCATCGTTACAATGAGTCCTAATTTAGTCTCAATTTATTCAGGTTCAGTTTTTAATATTGATGCAACTCCTGATTAGACAAGTAGAAATTAGTCCAGAGCCTTGTACTCCTTAATTTTTTCTAAATCAGTTAAACCTTTCATGGCATAGAGCATCACCGCTCATATTGTTACTGCAATATCGAAAATGTTTTTCTAATATTGTGCATCACGTGATGAAACCTCCCAATGTCTGTTATAGTAGCTTTTATGCCACTGAGCAGAAACAGTGACTTTAGTTCTGCCCTATATAAAACATTACTAAGTTTTTAAAGATAATTGGACAGAACACAGTGCCTTTGAGTAATTACAGTTAGCAGATGTAATGTAAGGTGGCGTGTATCTTTAATATATTCTACTCAAAAGCCTCGAAAACAAAGGGCGTTACTAATTTAAACCCTGCTCTGTTTGAGTAATGCATACCTCCAAACAAAGGACAGATGCTCCTCCAGGCACTGACCCCTCCCAGGCTGGTGAACTGTCCCAGAGACGTCTCCAGTAGAAAAAGGGGAACGCCACACATCACCAAAAACAACAGGTACGGCACAAAGAACACACCTGTGTATGCAAACAAACAAATACACACACCTTTTATCCTTCATTTATACAATCTGTACCTCATTAAAAGCACGCTTTAATGCTTATAGTAGACTCTGTGTGACTATGGCTTCAATAAAGATCTGAGATAACCTACAAAGAGACTTTTTAAACTTATAAACTAAGTAAGCAGTAATAAAAGGATAAGTGGGGTCATAAAGATATCTACACTGTCCTTAAAGAGACACACAATACTCTCCAGAGCTGATAGTAAAGCTGTGTGACAGTAGTCATATGCAGTGTGTGACTCTCCTGGAAAACTAGAAAACATGTAATAAAAAAAAGAGAACAGAATGAGCATAGTGTGTACCTCCTCCATTTTTGTAGCAGAGGTAAGGGAACCGCCACACGTTCCCCAGGCCTATAATCTGTCCCGCCACAGCCAGAAGAAACTCAGCTTTGCTCGCCCACTGGCCCCTGGCGTGCAGACCGTCTTTGGTGGCCTCTTTCCCATTGGGGAGACTTCCTGGGGGACTTTTTTTCAGAAGTGGGTGCCCTTGCTGCAGAGGAAGTTGGTCGACCATCACTGGCTCTGGTAGAGAAACGAACACGCCCCTGACAAGAAAGAAGAGATAAAACGTTAGGTAAAAGCTACTAGGTTCGGAAAAGACTTAAAAAAACAGCAGCCACTTACATCTTCACAGCCTGAACCGTACGAATACAATAAAATTTTTGGTCACAAACGGTTGCTTTTTCCCGGACTTATCTGTGTCTCTCAAGGACGTGGGTGTGTCTTTTATCTGGACTTTGCAGGACACTCAAGCCTTGAGTCTCAAGGCCTATGCCCTAAAACACAGATTATAGCGGCGCGCACATCTGGTGTGGGTCTAATTTTATAATTGAAACTATTTGACATTATTTTTTATATTTTAATGTCCAAAAGTATGGTGTGTCCCAGAGCTCGACAGAGTGACAGGGGACACTTGTGTTTGTGCACAGGGTTCAGTTCACAACAGGATTCTACCCCCTTCAATACTACCTTTTTGTCTCATGTCTCAAGAATAGAAACATCAGCTGTAGACCAGTTCTTTTGAGTGAGTTAAATGTGATAGTTTAAGTTTAAATTTAAGTAAAGAAATGAACACAAAAGTGGTAAAGCTTTTAATATCCAGATATTTAAACTTACTTTTCCAGGCTGTAATGACTCAAGACAAAAAGATATTACTACACAAAATAGTCTATAGCTCAGATTTGGTTCCTGTATATGAACTGCAGCTTTAAAACTATGCAAATGTCTGTTTTATGGAAAGACAATTCCTTAACAACAAGAAACCATCAAAAAGTAAAAGGGTGAGTCAGCATGAGTCAGGTAGTTTATTTACTCTTTCAAACCACGCTGCAAAATGGGATTGAAAATACAAACTGTGCTAGAGAGTATATACTTGGATATGTTTCAGTGATAACTTTGGGAAATACAACAAGATCCCTGCTTGAATTTGCCGTTACGTCAGCCCATTATGTGTTTCCGGTACCCTTCAAATTGCGCACCTTATGTGATCATACATTTCCTGACATAACAAGCAATGGCTGCCTTATAAAACAAACCTTTCACCATTTAAGTCCAGCCACATGTATATGTACATTTTAACAATCAGATTTAAAGCTTCATCACACTTGAATAATCTGCGTTATCTGTCATTTCAGATTGGACATTTCTACAAATACCACATGTAACCAACAGCTAACCACAAAATGTTTACTTTGACACTGGAGAGGTGTGTCGCGATGTAAAAAGAACCACAACCTTTAATACATTACAAAAAGCCCACGTTCATTTTCCTTTTTAATGTGTCTTATAGCAAAATCCTCTACAATTACACTAAAACCGGCATTTCAAAATCTTACCTCCTCGTTTCCTGGAGTTAGCGACTACTCTGCACCCCCCCGTCCGAGCGGTGAAGTGGTACGGTCCGAGCTAAAGGAGCCGTTGCTACAGAGCGGTGGCCACACAGTACATTATGAGACCCGTGGCGCGCGGGAAGGTGTATTTAACCCAGGGAAGTTACTAAACTTATTACAAAACGACTGTCAAGGCTTTATGGGTATTTGAGTTTAGATCTCAATTACATAACTTACGTATTGCTTCTAATAGCATGTCTAAAAGATGCTCGTACATTTACTAATGATTAAGTTTCTCCAAATAATAACATATAAAATGCAAGCATGTTAAAATAGTGACTTAGCATAGGTGTAAATCCGAGGGGGAACAGAGGAGACATGTTCTCCTTAATGGTGTCCCCGTAAATGTTTTGCATCATACAAAGAAATGATATTTCCCACTGGAACTTAGTGACAAAAAATAAGCCAATATAACATAAAGCAGTGTTAAATGTCAGCAGAAATCAAAAGTTACATATCTGATTGTAGGCTTAAAAAAATGTATAAAAAAACTCATCTTACATTTAAAGGGAAAACAACTTTGCATAAATTATCTCTCAACTTTATAGCAGCGTCAAGGAGCTGTAGTGTGACACAAAGCATGTAAAAGAAGGTCCATGGCTAACGTATAACCCACATTAAGATTACATACCTCTGGGCTCAGAAGAAATCAATTCAAATCTCCCGCTTGGCTTCAAAACAGTTGTATTTGTGATACTAAATTTATTGCATTGGAAACATCCTGAACTTTTATTGTTGAATTTATTGCATGTTGGGTAAAGTGTTTGCTTGTTATGCAGTTGAAGCTGGTTCACAGTCTAAAAAAGTATGATAAGGTGAAAAGTACTCAATATTTTTAAGGTAATGTTTTGCAAACTTAAAGAAGTTTATAAAGACATGATATTTTATAAGGACAAGGTGGTACTGTTTACATGGTTAGCTTAAGGATTTATTGTAGATTAGCAATTTTAAGTAAAACTCATGTAATTTTATTGTGCAAAACGTTACTTTAAAAATGAAGTACATTCAGCAAAACATTATTTCTGCGCAATCAACAAAGCAGAAACCTTCTCAGTCACCAGGATAGGTCAAGTATTTGGCTAATAAGTGTTTTTTTTCCAGCGTATCTTAAAGTTTACTGAAAGAAAACAAAACACAAATTGGATTTTGTCCCATAAACTGTTCTTGGCGTCTTAACAATTTAGGCCACCACAAACCGTTCTCAGCACCTTAACGGCCTGTGTTCCTTTAGTTGAGAATTTCATCAAAATTAAAAAAAAGGGGTCCTCAACATGTAGCAGAGACCTATTAGATTGGATTAGTAGGTGAATAAGTGACAGGTAGGAATTCATCAAACACTGATTCAGAAAGTGTTTTGGAATGTTTGTTTTATGGTTTTACAGTTTATTACTCCTTGTTTTATTAGTGTTAATAATTATTCAAAGATGTACAGACAATGCTTTTTTGATTTAGCTTAGCACTGAGCAAAACAAAACACAACCTGTTTTCAGACAATGTTACCTTAATGCCACTTTGTCCCAACAATTTCCACTTCAGCCTACCTCATTAGTCGAACAATTCCCTGAAGAAAACCAAAAAGCCAAAGGTCAAGAGTCGGGAAGTGGTAAAAACTTTTGCAATCTTATACATTGCACAGATTCCTCAGCAACTCGTGCACACTCTCTGCACACAAAGCTCGGATGTTGTCCTCTTTGGCTGGTTGCAGACTCTGCTTGGCGTCCCGTGAGGCCACATAAAATCCCCCCCAGCTTAAGGGGGTCCTACAATACACTCCCCATTGTGCTCTGTTTCTGCATGGTTTATGAAGGCTTTTACTAGAGTCTGGCATCAAGGGGCACTGGGTCACTCACATACAGTGAAAAGGGTTATAAAAGTCACTCAGGCTGAATCTATGCTGAGTTTTACAGTTTGTAAAAGTACTGCTTAAGTCTGCTCATTACAATGACATTACAAAGAAAACAGAGCTAGACTTGGCACAACAACAAAGTAATAAGAAAAGGATGTCAACACCAAAGTTTG
The DNA here is from genome assembly GCA_024349245.1 of Neodontobutis hainanensis. NCBI lineage: Eukaryota > Metazoa > Chordata > Actinopteri > Gobiiformes > Odontobutidae > Neodontobutis > Neodontobutis hainanensis. The sequence continues at coordinate 423,495 of JALDNG010000059.1, forward strand.
ACCAAACTAGTAGTCTTTTATTTAAGTCTTTGAAACAGACATTTTACAATTCAACCACACTATTTCCTCTGTTGAATGCCAGTATTTTGTGAAAGTATTTTTTTCGAAAGATAAGGGTTACATATTGGCTAATCATATTACAACAAGTATGTCTTATCTTGCAATCATAGCTTGAGGTAATGTTCTTTGTCCTATGTTTTTCAACTGGTTACAACCTGTGGCTTAGATTTGGTTTTATTGAAATCAAAATAACAATTGTGTTTAACCAAAAAAGCAAGATTTTTAATGAAGAATTTGGTAATGTGATATGTACATGTCATTACACCAGTTCAATGCTCTAATCCTGACTACTGCAACTTTTCAATTTTGTCACAAGGATAAACATTTTTCTATGACAATTTCAAACAAAAGTTAGGAAAAAAGTTGGAATGAACTCTTTATTAAAAGTCCCCAATTAATTAGATTATTACATTTTTAAGCTATATGTAATAATGTATCCTGTGTTTTGTTGTTATATCTTAATATTTTGTGCTTATGTGTTGTATTGTTTCTCTTGCTTCAATTTTTTTTATTATTGTGTTCTTGATAAATGTCATTATAACTTGTGGGGGTTGGTCATAGGTAAATATGTGTGTGTTTCCACTGCGCTGTGTGCAGGAGAGCGGCGTCTGACGTGTAAACAGTGACGTCAGAACAAAGAAGTAAGTAAAGTCTCCTTCAGTCTGAGAGGCTGGAGGTATAGCTGTTTACTGTTGCAATCAACATCAAGGAAATACATCTAAAAGCATGCCTTACCGACCCTACCTGATTCACAATGCTCCCAAAGATTCAGGCCTCTACAATTTTATGATCTGTACCACAAAACCTTAAGCATTAATGGAATGAAAAATTTGCTGCTACTATTAAAAAAAACAAAGAGAAGTTAACAGATGAGATTTCTGCTTATTTATTGTCTTCAAACCCGGGCATTAAATACAGACATCTCAAGTGAACCACTTTTACGATACACATACGATACTAAAGATAAGGGTTGATAAAGGGGTCCCTGTCTGGCTTCTGTCTGGATAAAAGAAGGATAAAAAGTACAATAACTGAAAGACATGACCGTCTTAAAACAAAAGATTTCAACCATGTATATTTCTTTCTATACACCTTCCCTCACAAGATCAACTTTAATTGACTCACTGCAGACCATATAGGCGTGTTTGTTTTAACTGGATAGTTGCTACTATTTGGATAAAAGTCTGGGATTTTACTTATTAACCGTGCATATGATAGTTCCAGTACATCACATAATTAAAAATTAGTCAGTGTTTTGCATTTTCTACTTTTAGGTAGGCATTGATATGACTTTTGCGATATAACAGATTTGTGTGGAACAGGACTGAGTTAAACCACTTATATGCTGTTTGAAATAAAGATTCTGGTACAATAATAAATCCTCTTTCCTCCTCTAAACTCTTCTGAAGACCCCTTTCTACCTGTGCCTCGACGTGGTCTGCATCACTCTAACTTCTTCCCATGTCCTAAATAGGTAAACATTCCTGTGGCTTAACCCCCTTCCTCCTCAACCTGCGCCGAAAACGTACCTCACTTAGAAAGGACTCATTGGAGTTTAACCCCAGTCGTATGTTTACACTGTACCAGCTCCCGAGAGGCTTGTGGTACAGGCCAGATATTTGCTCTTGATAATCTTTCCTGGAGATTTTATGGGAATGTTTGACAGGCTTTTCCTTACATGAATCTTTTTTAACCACAGTGGCTGGTCTCGTGAGAAACTCCAAGATTTGTGGCTTTGGAAATGTGCATCATTCTTATTTTGGCGTAAACTGTAACTTGATTTTGTCATAGTTTTGATTAGGTTGGTACTGTTTATTCATGGTTGCAAGAAAAGAGAAAGATATACTCACTCTGCAGAAAATATAGAAGAAAACAGCTGACATATTCATATAGAAGCAAAATGTTTGGGTGGAGACAAGCCATGGCAATAAAATTCTTGAAGAGGTAAAGCAGAAACTACATTAATGCTTTGTCAAAATATTGTCATGTCAAATTTTGTTCAAATGTTGTGGCTCTGTTATGGAGACTTTCTAAACGGTAACATGAAACAGCTTTTGTTGAATTTACTTTGTAACATTAAGTACAACAACCAAATGTAATTACAGGGTATTTTGTTCAATATCCAGGAAAACGAAAGGTTCAGCCAAAATCTGAAACACAACAATTATTTTTAAATCACGTCTTGGTGCATTTTTAATACAACAGACAGTAAATGAATTCAAGGAAGCTCTGCTTACATTAATTCTATGAAGCCCTGATGACATGAGTTAGGTTAAGGATGCAATATGTTGGGTTTGTTTGAGTGAGGGCTGCCAGGGTTGTTCCAAGGTTCATTTTGAGACTTGAGTTTGTCTTTAAAGAGGGACACAGACCGTGGATTGCACTGAAAGCTGACTCTCACAAGAAAAACAGAAAACACAGCAAGGTCATGGTTCTTGTTTTATAGTTCTATGGTTTTATTACTCAACTCTGTACTTTTTCAGTCTATACAGCAGGAAAAAAGCTTTTCTTGTCTACTCATCCAGGTTTTAGTTGGGTCAATGAACATGCTTGAAGCACTTCTGTAGATTTTGTGCTCTCTTAGCGACATCGAAAACATGTCAAAGAGGTTCAACCTGTAACACTGAGATACAGGCAGAGCACTGACCATCTGGTAATAGACTCTAGATTTTATCAAACAAAAATTATTATGTTATGTTTGCCATATATTTACATTTACTTAATATAAGTTAAGTTACATTAACAGACCGAAATTATTTTAAGCCAACCTGTACAATTACATTTTTTTTATTCAAGTCAAAAAGTAAACTTGTGCAACTGGACTGGCTTTATAAATTTCACACTTTGTCAATCTCTGTCATTTTGATTTACAATAGCTACACATTTAGAACTATACAGCCATTTGCCTTTATGTGTAGGTAAAAGCAAAGATCTCTGTTCATGTTTTGGTTCCACTCAACAGTGATTAAAACAAACTGACTGACCCTCCTGTAGCTTTACACTCCGCTCTGTGGTTGCCCCCGGGGAGGAATGCAAGCCTGGATTATCTCAAAACATTGAATAATAAGCCTCCCGTTTTCATACTCCTTTAATAAATAGAAGGAACTATGGGCTTTGTACCAAAATAATTCGATTAATCACCACTGACTGTTTCCATCACTGCTGCACACGTGACATCCTTGTGGCTTTGCTGCAAAAACCATTACAGCATCACAGGCCATCGCTTCCATTAAAACTGCTTATTTTACCTATTCTTCACAAGTTGGCAGCTCGTTTACATTCCACAGGCTGTCCATCATACGCTCGGATGTTACGGGACTTAATTGAGGTTAAGCACTGCGGTCAGAGGGCTTCCAGGGCCACAAAGGATTTGCAATGGCCCATGGATGCACTAGTCATGCAAGGTCGCACAAATTAGCAAACATGTTCGGGTTGGGACATGAAAAACGAGGCAAATAAATGGTAGCTAGTAATGCTAAATCTAGCAACTTCACTGCACTGTTTATTTACAGCATAATATTTTTGACATCCTTTGAATTTTACTGGACAAAAACACCTTTCTTACCTTACCAAATTAGAAGGACAACCAAGCATTTTGGAGAGACTCATAAAAGTTTCTAATCCACATAGTCCAAATTTTAAAGATCTTAGTCATATCTTGGATGCCTTTTTTGGGGGAAGGATGACTTTCAGAGGGTAAGCCCACCCAGCAGCCTCATTATTTTGTTTGTCCTCAGCAATACTTCACAGTTTGTATTTACCAGAGGAATGTCATTAACCCTGGCGAATGCTGTGAGCTGTTTTGAGACCACTCTGCTGATAATTCCCAGGTTATAGTCATTTTGTTTCACTCTCCTGCCAACAGCTCATCAAAAGGAGGAGACTTTTCAACACAGTCCTAAAACCCACTAAACACAATCATGACAGAAAACAGCCAAGTCCAAAGTAGCTGCATCAGCAATTATGGTTAGATCACAGAAGGGTTTGGAAACAAGTGCGGTCGACTCTGGCAAGACCTACAAAGATGCTGTACAACAAATTTAGGACCACAAATAAACTATATGCGGAAAAACTAATTATATTACCTAAAAACAAACAACGAAACAAAACAAAAAAAAAACAACTGAAAAGTCATAGCATTTAGGATACAATAGCTCCAAAATTAGACCTAACTTAACTAAACGTTACTTATTTAATCCTGACTTAACTAAGCCTAAGTCAATGATACATCACTCCAAGATATGACAATATGCAATAACTATGTTGACTATTCCATCAATAATGACTCGCAATATGTAAATGGCCACTTTGTGATTGTAAAAGCTACATTTACATTTATTCATTTAGCTGATGCTTTTATCCAAAGCAACTTACATTGTTCTACAGTAATTACCAGTGTTACAGCCACTGGAGGCAAGGTGGGTTAAGTGTCTTGCCCAAGGACACAACAACAGCATGAGAATCAAACCGCCTACCTTCCGGTTGAAGGACGACCGCTCTACCCACTGAGCTACTCTATATTTTGTAGCATTGTAATGTACTCTTAAGGCTTGAACTGCCCAAATGAAATGTAGCAACAGTAAGCAGGCAAAGCAAGAGGCGGGACTTGTGCTGGAAAAGTAGAGCTGAGATTTGCTGAGATTTAACCCGCTCTGGAATGACCAGGACTGTAAGATGAGACAAAATAAAGGCAAAAGTTTTGAAGCTAAAATCCCCAACAAAAGCACAAACAATTTACACCAAAAGGAGGGTAGCACAATATATAGAATTTTTAACGCAATATAAGCAAACTCAGTATGGCAAATTATTGCTTATATGTCGATAACGTTATGTTTTTTGGGGTAGCTGTACTGTAATTTAATTTTTTTTCAAAATATGAATCAAAATATTGCAAATTATATTGTTATTGTGATATTCCACAGAGTTATTGCATGTTTAAACCAAAAGGCAACTAATGGAGTAATTGTTATAAGCAGGTCTTGAGTAATCCTTGTCATTATAGTGGGAAACCCCAGGATGTTAGCAGCCTGTTGAAGTGGAAGTGGACTGATGCTTGCTCAGAGATTTAAACTCTAGCAATGTCACGATTATGCAACCCATGACTCTGCCGTTTCTACAATTTGAACATTACATACTTTTGACAAGCTCACTCTACATTAGTGCATATATTTAAGTTAACCTTAATTTACCTCAATTGCAAATATAATTGTTTTTTGCACTCACCACACGTCTGTAGTCCCCTGGGCTGTAGTCAGGTCAATATTCCACTGAGTCAGAGCTTCAGGTGAGTGCTCTGTCAAACGCTGCATATACAGACAGAACTAAGTGCATCTCATGTAAAACTGTGTGACTGGGTGGAGCCATGAACATGCAAACCTCATCATGACTCTTCAACTTTTACCCCAAGCATGGGCACAATATAACCTTTGTACATTTTATTAATGGAATGAATGGGGAATGGCAAACTGATGAAGGGCCAGACAGATCAATCAAAACATGCTGACTGAAACTGAATTGCACTATGTTTTGGAAAATAATGTTATTCATGCATATTCTTGCTGAGTCACAGTTAATATGTGATCAAGATTTGCTGCTGCAGTTTATGTTAAAAACCGTTAAAAAGGACAAAAGGGATGCATACTGTTTGCATCCCTTTTGTCCTATACAAGTTTCAGCCTAACCTTATTAAGTCAATATTTGAGCATCAGGCACAATTCAGTGAGTGGGAAGAGGCTTTACATTGGAAAGCTTTGGTGCAGAAAGGTCCTACCTGCTCCACATTATCACCTGGGAGGGCTTCCATAGAAAGCATTTACAAAGGGCTGGTACTTTAGATGAATACCTCTCGCTGCAAGGTTAGATATGCCTATAAATGAACAAAAAAACTAAACTAAATTAGTCACAAAAAAAGAAAAAAAAATCTCCTGGGTAACAGGATATTCCCCCTGAGCAGCTGGAGGAGATGTCTGCCGAGACAGAAATCTTACATATCATTACTTAAATTTTTCCAAAATACACTTCTATATTAAAAAGACATACATTAGCACAAGAGATGCCCATCCACTGCAGCATCAGCCAGTGCAGAAGCCTTTGCTTTGTGAACGTGGGGGAGGCCGGTGTGTGCTGTACGTGATTGTAAAAGCCTAATTACCCCGGTATCTGTTTCACCTCGAACTTTTTTTTAGGAGAGCCAACGACAGACAAAGATCCCGGATGATAGAAGCCATAAACAGCAACAAAACAAGACCAATGTGCTCTAATAATCTGCTTTTGTGCATTTCAGTAGTATTCCCAGCTTTTTTACACAACCCTTTTCTTCTCAGTTAAAAGCTGTTTATTACAAGTACATGACACATTTCTTTGGTCTAACTCTATTGCAGCCCATGTTTAGCAGTTTTTGAGAAATTTCCATCTCAACCAAAGACTGAAGGCTGCCTACTGTTTTTAATTTTGAAGCATTTAGTTTTTACTTGGACCATAGAACTGGACAAAATGTACCCGCTGATCTGGGACACCATATTTTGCAGTGTGGTTGCTGTCTGCAGGTCAGAGAGCACAAATGAGTTTAGACAGAGAGTCGTGCAAAAACCCATTTGGAACTGAGCTGTGGAAACAAACAGAAAAAGATGGGTTGGTCAACAAAAAGCAGGACAGGAGAAAGGGAAAACATTGGGGAACAATTGGAAAGTTTAAGTAGATAAACACTGTCAAATACTTGCATAAAAAGTTTCTTGCCACCATGTACATTTTTTATTCAGTATATTCATAATTTATCCTAATATTTGCCTGTACTTGCACAACAGATCAAAAACTTTGTGTGAAAATGCTAGAACGTTACGAGCTTTTGCCAAGTTTGCTAGGTTTTAATTGATAAAAAGGGTTCAAAAAAGTGTTTGGAATCCCTTTGACCTTTGGTTAAATTAGCTTTCCTACACCTTAAAGCTGGGAATTAACCAGAAACAATCTTCTTCTACTGTTCAATGCAGCAATGTACTATCCCTGGAGGCTTTCTCATACTCCACACAAGGACTTACTCTCTTATTTATTCTAACCAAAGGCGATGTATTTACGTTTTGGAAGTTTGCTTCAAATGCAGTTCATGTATCAAATAGAAATACAGCTTGTGTGGCACTTATGTGATGTCTACCTGTAAGTACTTGCACTTTCATTTGAGCAAAGATTTGGGGCATGTTTGACTGCTTAAAAGGGCAACGCAGACTTCTCTAGACTTGATCATTGGGCCTTGGGCTAGGAACGGAATACTATTATTTAACCGGAATTAAATTAAGTGTAGTGTCTAAATACATCTCAAATGGTGCAATTGACACTTGAACAAGACAATATGTCAGTAAAACTAATGCAGTGTTTTGAGGACACCATCCATCTCACACTTAATTACACTCATACTCTTTTCTCAGTGGTGGAAATGCATCCCAGACATCTTTGCTCAGGGTGTTTTTGCTGCTCAGATGAGCTGTCAAGTTTTGCATTATCCGATGATCGTAGTAACACACAGACAGGTGCCTCCTTATTTATGACAGTAAGTTATGAAGCATGTAACTGTAGATGGAAAGATACAAGATGGCCCTTACGCACAAATAAAAAATGATCACTGGGATAATTATGAGACTTCTAGGGACAACAACATCAGAGGTTGAATTTTTAAGTTTAGGCACAATGGATTAATTACCCTACCTCAATTTCCATACTTTTGTTTGTATTTTATATATAAGGTTTTTTGAAGGAGTGCAAGATTAGGCAACACAGAAATGAGAGCTCTGCCACTCCTTTTGGGTTGTGTAATAGAGCTATCAATAGAAATGACATGTTTGTTCAGATGCCATAAGGTAGTTAATTGCTTCAGGTGAGGAATTTACAAGCTTCATCTGAGGACACTCCAGCTCCGATTACTTTATTACAGCTTTCAACAAGCATCTATTTAACGCAGTGGGTGTCAGAGAAAGGCCTGATAGTGTGAAGCGATCCTGTTAGCAGCTCGAGTCAGGCCTCGTAATGACACATGCAGATTCCTGAGCGGTAAACAAAAAGGGCTGTGATCAACAAGAGCCCCGTCCCGCTGCCAGAACACGACTTCAGCCTGTTAGCATTCCTCTGGAAGGGTCTGCAGATTGTAAGGCAAGTTGAGGTTAGCAGCAATGAGAAGCAAAATGAGGCATGTGTTCATAGTTTACAGCAAAAACACAACTGGCAGGCAGCTGTAGACAAAATGGTTTTCATTCATTGACCCCCACCTCCCATGACGATTTTGCATATTATATTTAAAATGACCACAGGAAATAAAGGCCAGCGAGGATCCGACTAACAGCACTGCCTGACTGGATAGAATGCTACTTTCATAATCCCATATTGGTACATAATTAGCATAGTTCGCTGGTTCAACACCCTCCTTTCTACAGCCTGTGAGCACCTCCGGAAGCCATGCAGGGACATACTGTTGCTTAAAAAATGGGGAACTCAAATTTCCTTTATCTCATAAATTTGCCAAACCTTTATGAGTCTACTTTCTACTTTGACTTTTATCTTTGGTTGATTATTTAGTGAATGAGGTCACATTGGTCAAATAGCTTCACATAATAGAGTAATTACAGCTGGATATGACATTGTGCTTTCTTGCCTCAAACCAAATCCTATCACCTTCAGTCTTTGGTCATGATTTAGAAATGAAGAAATGATTTAGAAATTTTCCAACTTTGTGCTTTAAATGAGGAAAGTTTGAATATTAAATGCTACAATTTACAGTTCAGTTCAATTATTTTTTAGCCTTTAACATGACCAGTAAGTAAAAAAATCAAGTTACCAATCATTTCTCTGTTGACTTGTGTGAATCCCTTGTTGTAATTGGGATTTTTAATTTTTATTGTGCTGCAGAACAGGAACTTGGTGCAAACCAATTTCTTTTAACTGAGTCAGACCCCATTAACTGTAAAATAACTGTTGCTTTTAATTATTTCTGTTTAACACATGAAATAAAAAATGTAATTATAGGGTGGAGTGTTTTTACATTTACATTTTAAGTCATTTAGCAGACGCTTTTATCCAAAGCGACTTACATTAAGCTTCTAATTACCAGTGTTACAGCTCTAACATCACTGGAGGCAAATAGTACAAAACACTTGTAACCAAAATAATCTACTTTATGTTCATCATGCATTTGTTGTTGCACAACAAGTTGTCCAACAACTTTTGACCAATGTTTTTTCCAGGATCTGAGCGAGCTTTCGTGTACATTTTTCAGCTCATTTCTCTGAGTTTCCAAGGACCTCATGATTCCGACATGATTAGCACTCAGATTTAAAGTGAAGCCAAGGTTAGCAGCGGGTAAAGGCTGAGGAATGGTTTAATGGAATGAAGCATGTGTTTATAGTTTAACAGCAAAAGGCAAAGTGGAAGATTAATCCCATATTTCTCCGACGCCTTGCTGCTTCACTTCAAGTCAAGTAAAGCCATAATTTAAAGTAAAAAATTAGATTTTTGATCCAATATACAAACACTCCCAGGAAATGCTTGAGAGAAGCTAAAAGGGAGGGGTTCGACTCAGGGCCTTAACCTCGGTGATCTCCGCTGGGAGCTCATTTATTAAAGTCACTGTGTGGTTTGTCGTCCTTTTGGCCTAATTCGAGCCAGAGTGGTGATTCATCTGAACACAAGCGTTTCATTTTAAGGAGCTATGCAATAACACTGTAACCTTCCATGCACTAAAGCCTGAATTAACACAAAGATCTCAATCAAGAAATATTCAGTGTGTTATGAGCCACTTCATCATCATCATCATCATCATGTCATTGGATTTTAGTGGACACAGCTGCAACATAAAACATCACAAGGCACATTGGACAAAAAAACTACAAGGTGTTGGGTTGTTCACTGAAGACATTTGACTTTTATACTATATTTAGTTAAAGGAAGTCCACTTTCTCTTCAGTGCATTATTACTTTGTATATAAAACCACTAACAGGAATTGCTTTAGGGTTTTCTGATTGGATTTGTTTCTTTCTTGGTACCCAAACAAACCTTTTCTTACACTTAATCAACATATTTAAGTTAAAATTTGAAACAAATTGTAGACTTTTAAACAGGGCAGGATGAGACAAAGGTAATTTAAATTGCACAACAACCATGAAACGGCTTTTTGACCATGTGGGAGAGGCTTACATGCCCACAATCACACAAAAGAGACAGCAATTAGAACATAAGTGGCATAAGCAAACAATGGCATAAATAATTTGCATTGTATTTCGAGACAGACCCAGGACACACACTTCATCTGCTGTGCCAAATCAAAAACACCCTTCGCACTCTTGGTGCTCCTCAAAAGGCTTTAAGGTGGTTGTTTGTACATGATGCCCTCCTGGAGGATACACAAAGTCAACAACAGGAGATTACAGATTACTAGATTACAGAAGAAACTGCCACTGTTTCCCTTTGAACAAGCCTCTGATCTTTTCATTTGAAGATCAATACATAATTATACATTACAATAATATTAGACACACATGGCATCACATGGTTACTAATTTATTACTGTTGTTTCTTCAAGTTGCCTTGCTATGACCCCATTCTCTGCTATACTTTACAAATCTCCTCTTAGCCTCTTGATTCTTCAAAAACATATTCCCTTCATCCTAATCCCACAGTATTTTAGGCTCAGTTTGGACTTGACCTCACATGACACGCCATTCCTCACATTTTCTATTAGAGACATTTTCCTCAACTGTAAGCTCCTTTCTAAGCTCCTAATAGCTGTCTGAGTAGCATTCCTTGACATTAACGTGCCATAAAGCTAAAAACAGCTTTCCCAAAGAATCTGCGGCACACTGGTTCTCAGCGGTACAACACTTTTCTTTCAAAATGCACCAACTGTATATTTTACCAATCCTTTCACAGCCATAGCTAAAGTATGTCAAGTATTTTCAAATGTACATAGCTTTAATCTGAAAATACAATGCAAAACAGTGAGACTGTGTTGCTTGCTTCATCTGAAAACACATACTTTCAAAGTGCCTGCCCCCACAGATAAAAAGAAAAGAGGGATCAAAGGAGGAAAAAGGACAAAACGTGTGGCTGTAATGGGATCTGTTTGGAATGCCGTGTGAGAGGGAAAACCACCGAGCCAAACACTGCTTGTGCCTCGTCTGGCACCCGCCCAAAAAACATGAGCAGACATCCAGACAGACAGCGAGCGGTGGGACCAGGCCAACACCCCCCCACAAAAATGCTGCAGAAACAATATGCCACAAAAAAAACTAATGGGATGTTTTAGGGTTATCTGCTGGGAGCGTTTCATTTTATCAGTGGGAGATGGATTACACTTTAGTGGAATATGAGATCTAGGAAAACAGATCATTAAAATACCTAAAGGCAGAGCAGCACAAAGACAAACACAACCTCTGATCATATTCACATTGACTCTTTGACATTTTATTACTTCTTTTGTAGTGCATTTTCTTACATATCCCCAACTTTAAAAGGTTTTGTCATGTATAGTTTGTTTTTATTTCATGTGATTCTTGCAAATGAAGGGCAAGACTTATAGTCACTTTTTATGTAAATGCATTAAATTAGACACAGATTAGATCAGACAAATAAACACACAAGCAAAAAGAGAAGCAGCTCCTATTGGGTTCTAAGGAGCTTTATATATATATATATATATATATATATATATATATATATATATATATATATATATATATATATATATATATATATATATATTATACAAATGCAAAGAGTGTAAATTTAAGGTGATAATACACTACTGAAAACATAAATCTAACCTATGTGCTCCATTTTGTTCAACTTATCTACTTGACATTAGGCTATTCTGCTCACTTTAAGTCATATCTTTCTAATTATCAGTTTACTGAGCGTAATAGTACATTGGTTTACCACTTTGGGATTTCACTCTAAAGTCCTAGGGCTAGCTTTCCTTTGGGAGGAAATAGTATTGGCCTTCGCAGACACTTCCTGAGCCAACCCCAACGCTCAAGTCGTGCCAGCTTCAGCTTCAGCCCAGACCACCGTGAGAAAAACTGCCCCAAAGAGCCACTGGGACGGGAAGACTTCCTCGGGCAAAAATATCAGAGTCCCACTGAAGGATGGAGGAATCTGATAAAGGAAAAATATTTCAGGGTCTTTTTAGTGCTCTTAGAAATCCTGGAGTTGAAAATGTTTTTTGAAGTGAGACTGGAGAATAAAACAATTTGTCTCCTTGCACCGGAGGTTATAGCTTAGTTTATTTGTCGGCATCCTTCTAGTGACTGGATGAAAACGTGGTCCTGACTTGATCGCAGTCATTAAAAGTCTTGATCTCAGTTCATGTGATCTTAAATTCAACAATTTAAGATCAAAAGATTAACAAGTTTCAAATCCATGCAAGACCAGTGCAAACTAAGACTGAAAACACATCTGTCTAGTTTCCAATCTCCTGCAACTTTAATTAATGTTGGCTGAAAGTGCAGATCCGTGAGTGGGACGACCCGACAGGAGCTGATAGAGGAAGCTGCAGCGGCAATAGTTCAAACAGACGGAGCGTTGGAGCCAGTTGGAAAAATGACAGCGGTGTGGAGGAGGAGGAAGATGGAGGTTTTGGCAGTAGAAGGGTTTCCCCTGATGAGACACAGCTGACAGCGCTCACCTACTGCGCTCTCGTGACAGGTTCGTCCACGTTCAAACTCTCTGACCTACCGCACCGGCCGCACTATTCACATTAACTATGAACTGCTTATTCATGCTCATTCAGTCAGCTCTCTCTCTGCAATGTCTATTTTGGATCAAAATCCCAGTAGAAATCATATTCAGGTGCAAATATATGCACGTGTGAAGGAATAAAGCCAGGTGTGGAGATTTTTTTTCCCCCAGTTTTCCACCCTCTGTGTTGAAATGTTCAAAATGTTCAAAATGTTTTACAGGAAAAAAAAAAATTTCCAGCATGGCAAACATGTGATATTTATGCTTTTCTTTAGGTTGTTCAGGGGTTACAGCCTTTAAAGAAAAGAAAAAAAATTGTCATTGTTATTATAGGCCATATATATATATAAATATATGGCCTATAATGACAATAACAACTAATCTAATTTGATAAAAAAAAAACACTATAAATGCTCAGAATTTAACTTTAAAACTACAAAATCAGGTCAGATTTTTATGTACTGACTGTACAGTAGAGGTAGCAGTGTACATTCTAGCTGATTTCAGATTTTGAGTATCCACAAGTTCTTTTTTTATATATATATATATATAACTCAAAAATTGGTAATGTCATGGATGTTTTATTGTAGTATGTAGCCCATGATGTAACCATAAACACTATATTTCTGACTTTATCTTCTTATTACAATGCTAAAAGTAAGCTAGCATATGAACAAAACTATGGTAAAATTATCAAAATGTCTAAAAAATTACACTGAAATTAAAAAACAACATTGTTCTTTTTTATTTTTTACCTTTCTTTTGTTATTCCTGTGGGGAAATTCCTAGTCAGCAGCCACCACCAGGGGGCACCCAACATATTTTTTGATGTTGGTGGGGGAAACAACCTGACACTTTTGCATTTATAAAAAAAATATTAACCAAAGCCTCTACCCTTTAAATAAACCCCACTGATACGTGCCTCTCAGTATGGACATCTCTCAAATCAAGCAGCTGAGGGTTATGTGCAGTATAAATCTATAAAAGAGGGGTGTGGTCCATTTATGTGTGAGTGGCTATAGGTACGTTGGGGTCAGGTATTTCCCATCAGCTACACTGCACAAATGGCCTCCTTCCTTAAACCAGGGAAGATTATCTTTGCACTTGGTTAATCTAGTAAACATCCTTTTTATCTTTTCAAGTTGTTGACCATCACCTCTGCACACTTTTCTCCTTATATTGTATAGAAGAGGGAAAAAATAGGATGATAAGATGAAATGATAAGCTCTATTTACTAAATAGTTTACGGTAAGTACTGTATTTCTGTTTTCTCCATGACTTGTAAAACAGAAAAGCAGATTTTAGTCATGCATCTCTCCACAGGTATCTGTCGACATACATCACCTGACAAGCCGTGTGACCAGTCCGCTCATTGAAACTCAGAGGATACACAGGTCAAAGCTGCAGGTTGCAGATGTTATTATGACTGATATGTGCACACTTGACCTCTGACCTTAGGCTGTCCTCATGTATTGCTTTTACAAATGGGCAGACAGTGGGGTCTTTTGATTTTGGCTTTTCTTAATGTAGCACATAGGGAGCCAGGCATGAAATATGATTGACAGAATGCACTAATAGTGTGTTGTATATAATGAAAAGAGCCTCTGGGGAAATGTTTTTGGACGTCTTTCTAAAACAACAGGCTGTATGCATAAACAAGAGCTGTACAGTACAGTTCAACTTGGTATGACAGATGGAGAATGGCCTAATCTGGTTCGCAAATGAAAATAAAGTTTTATTCTATACTTTTACTTGGGATAACAATATGATTGTTGCATATTTTGATTCAGATAAAAAGTTGTTCTAATATAATATTAATAACTAATAAAATAAAGAATGTTCTGTTTAATTTGTTTGTAATTATTTTGTCATGTAAAAAGTGGGATCATATCAGGAGAAGATTAACAACAATTTAAAATAATAATTTTTTCTAAGAAATCTGAAATTAAAGTTACAAGAAAAAAATCTTAGAAAAAAGAAACAAAAAAGTATAATTTCAGAGAAAAAAAAGATTCTGGAAAGTTCAAAATCTGAGATTAAAGTTGGACTTTTCCTCAGAATTCTGACTTTCTTCTTTAAATCTCTAAATTTAAAATTTTTCCTCAGAATTCTAAAAAACACAGAATAACAGTCAACTTTTGCGCTCCGTCCAGGCCTTAAGTAAGATAACTACAGGCTTCTAGTGTAAAAGCAAATAAAGCAGGAAAAGCACCCGTTAAAATGTAAAAACACACACTGCTATTTTGCAGAAAAAAAACTATTTATAAGAAATTACAAGAGAATTCTGCAAATAAAACATGTGTATTAATTTTATAGTGTTTTATGTCTGAACTTGAATCTATAACACAGCCAGACAGCGTTCTGTTCAGGAAGTTGACCTTCTGCTGCTGAGCTTTTTTTTTCTTTTTGGGGCCACTCAATCAGGTCCAACAGATGCACGCTCTTTTACACTAAACACTGACTGAAGCTGCCAAAAACGCAGATATCGGTCAAGGCAGTCTGTCCACAGGAATGTGACCTAATTTTACAGCTGTTGCAGGAGACTAAAAATACGAAACATCTTTAAATAAATTCAGTGGTCGGGAGTGTTGTAGGGTTTTAAGATGACATTTGACCTTAAGAGCAGGGGCATTCCTCGAAGCGGCCAAGTTCATGAGTGAAATTCACACTTGGGACAGACCAACCAGTCAAAGTCAAAGGTTGACATGTTGACAGACAAGAGGCCATTAGACTAACACCTTAATAGTCCCCTTTTTTGGCAGAAACATCAGAATGTAGCTGTAGCTACATGTGAAGAAGAATGCAATAGGACTTGGCTGTCATTGGAGTAATGCCGTTTGCGTCGAGAGGGGGGCATTACCCGGGCAGGAACGTGATCCTGAAAGCCTGGAAGCATCAGGAGCCATTAAAGGGAGGTGAGGAAAAACAGAGCACAGTCCAGAGAAGGGGAGTAGGAGGGGCGAGGAGAGGGGAGAACATGGACAAAAACAGCCAAAGATACGTGGCCTCAAAAACTGAACGTGCAACAGGTACTTAGAAGAATATTATGAATGAAAAACTCTTTCCTCAGACCCTTTTTATATTCTTAGACTTGTATCTGTCATGAACCCTAAAACAAGTGACTAAATGGAGATTTTACACTTAACTTATGTCCCATTTTAGCTTGAAGTAATTTCAGGGTGCTTATTTTTTATTTCCATGTAATAAAATAACCCCAACATGGCCAGTCACAGTGATCTTTCCGGATTTCAGAAGTGGAATTATATCTAATAATTGTAGATCGCGCATTGCCTGCAGTAAAAAATTTAGACAGACGTTACATAGCCATCCTTTAAAGTACATCACAATTTCGCCTGTTCCTTGGTAGAAAATTACACTGCATGGCATACTTTAGCAGAAAAGGCCTTTTAGCATTTCTTTGAGTCGAGGTGAGGGTTAAACAATAGAGTTCAGGGTTAGGTCTTGAACCGAGGTGGATCCAGCGGTTTGGGTCATGAGTCATGTTTCTTGGATAAAAAGAAAAAATAAAAAAGCTCTAGAAAGTAGAGGTTGTAAAACACAATGCAAGCAAAACTGTTCCCTGAAAACAAAGCAGCATAAATCATCTTGTGTACAGTCTCAAAGCCATTTCTCCATCTTTTACATTGACTTCAAAAGCACCAACAAACCTGAGTCACGGCCGAACCGCTAAAGCCTCCCTCTGTCATCTGAAAGCTCAGTGGAGGGAAAAAAAAGTCCCACAGTCAGCATTTTCACTCTGACAGACACAAAGCAGTGAAGTCCAGATTGTCTACAGATGTCTAATTGGACAGAGACAGAAATAGACTAACAATGGAGGGGGTGAAGTCACAAAGTTAAGCTGAATCCGATGAGAGGCTCGTGGCTGTCTGTCGAGAGAGAAGTAAATTTGTTCATAATGCTTCATATTTTTTTTCCCAAAATTTTTTTTAAATAAAAGTTTAATTAAATGAAAATGTTAAGGTGCAAAAGTGGAAGACAGGGATACATTCTTAACTCTTGAATCTAAACCTTAAGTAAAACTCTTCACAGGGAGGTCCTTGCAGATTGTATCAGGACCTTTGAACTCTCCCAGTGCCCTCCATTAGGCGCCACTGGCTCGGCCCGTGTCAGAATGACTCCCATTAAATGTCATTATGGGCGGTCGCTGCATTTTAAGGCCTCCTCCCAGAGATCTCATCACCTCAGTCAGATTCACTCTCACGCTGTCCCAAGAAACTGCTCTCTGTGGAGAACGGCCAGGCTTTGGGGAGTAAAGTAATCAAGATACAAAAACAAATTCAATGCATCCCATTGACGTACAGAAAATCAGACAGAAGCAGCAGAACACACTGAATTTTAACATGTTGACTGAGTTGAAGACAGTAACCATGATATACTACAAGAGTTTATAAATTTAGTTAGGCCTTTTCCCTGCACTTGGCTAATCCTAACTTAATCCATAGCGCAGCTGCTGCTTGGGGTAAATGTACTGCCTGAAAAATGTCCGTAAATCCTCTGGAGGAGATCCAAGAGTAGATGTCGTGTGACTGGAGCTATTAGCGGAGTGTACAAGACGCAAAAGGACTCTGCAGCCTGTTTGTACATTTCTTTGCACTGTTTATGAGAAATGCCAATATCAAAAGGCAGTCATGATTCAATAATACCAGTTCCCAATGCTGCACCCAACCCAGACGCTCAGTTTAACCACTGGAATATCTCCCGGCATGTGCTGATTGAATATTGTCCCCACAACCTCTGGCAAACATGTGTGAAAGAAGCTTAGGTTTGGGTGTATTCACAATTGCAATGTTTGTTTCGGTTGAATTGAACTCTGGTGTGGCTGCTTTGTTTGTACGGTTCACTTGGATAGGTCTCAAGGCTGCCATGCAAACCTCAATGTGCAGAAAATTTGCACACCAATCCACTTCCAAATGAGGTCTGGGCCAGTTCGAACAAAAATGTGAACTCCACACGCACTCCAAACATCTTTACAGACCAGAAACAGAGAGATTCTAAAATCATGACCTCAATGTCTTCCAGAAAGTGTTGTGTGTTAGACTAAAATCAGCAGAGGCCAAACATGGAGCAATGCAGAGGACAAATGTCTTAAAAGTCTTTAGAATACTTTTATATTCTGATCCTTGGTTTAGGTTCAGATGTGTGTAAATCTCTGTTTATTGTATGATGAAGCATGCTCCAGCTGTTCTCCCCTCACATAAAACATAATTGTAACGGATATGTTTTTATGTTACACACATTAACTCTTATACCGTTTTTTATTTTTTTAAATGGGGGTCAATGTCGTAAACAACAGAGGCAACAAGAGCAGTATGTTTTCTGACAGGCATCTGGAGGGAGACAATAAAAACAAAATAAAAAAGCATTGGTGACATGGCAAGACAAATGAAGTGATGAGAGAATGGAGAAGCAGTCAGTAAGTGTTGTGTGGCTCAGATGAGAAGTCAGTATATGCAACCAAACTTTATTTTACAATTAATAGATTTATCCTTTCAAATGTTTATATCTCACTAATAAGCACCTTTATTATGGAGAAAATATCACATTTCCCTGCCTCAGCATTCTTCCCTCCGGATAAGATTAAAAACCATTCCTAAGTAGCTTTAGTGGCGGTCCAAGTCGGGGGACCCCCTGTTAATGCCAGGTCATTGACGCCAGCTGCAGAGCGCTGAGAGTCAGCACCCTGTGCTGAGAGTGCTGTTTGTGTATGAACTCGAACGAACTGTAACAAGTGGGAAACGATGACAGGCTGATATAAAATGGCGCCTAGGAAGCTTTATTTTCCAGATTGAGTCCGATAAACATCATGCAGCTGTTGTGTGGTTAATTGAATTTTGGAAGTTGAAAGCTGTGTGAGGAAATCAGATGTGGACAGTTTAAAGAACTAGACTGGCTTGTACTTTAGCAGCCTTCACCAGACATTCCCCAGGAGCTAAGAGGAAATGATAGGTTGATGAGTTGGTGGTGTCCGAAGAGTATGATTTCCTCTCCCTGTCTTTTTCCTTGATATCCACTTTATGTCCTGCACTCCACTGACTTTACCACCAGAACCTCCCTTTGCTACTTGTTTGTGTCATGTTGGAAAACCTCTAAACCCCTCTGTTTCCACCTGTTCGTTTTTACATCCCCTCCGCTCTGAAGTCTGCCCCGTGACTAGCATCTTCGTGGCAAACATCGGCATTTGAACAGCACATGATCTGGCTCTGGCTTTGGTCAGAACAGCACATTTTTGACTTCCCAGAAGACAAAACCAGAACCATATGGCTGGATTTTCTCAGAAAGTGTCCAGTGGAAAGAATGATAACCCAATAACAGCATCATTTTTCACTGTCATGCACTCAGCGGCTTCAGTGGAGCATTAACCTGCTTGTCATGTCTGTCCATATAAGTCTCATGTAGCATATATTCACTTTAATGTCAGCCTCAGTGAGTTTGGATGGATTCCAGTAATGATTGATGTCCATTTCAAATCTTATGTCTTATGCATGAGCACTAAAATAAACTTCCTTTTTTAGTGTAGCTCTTATTCAA
Organism: Neodontobutis hainanensis; assembly: GCA_024349245.1. NCBI lineage: Eukaryota > Metazoa > Chordata > Actinopteri > Gobiiformes > Odontobutidae > Neodontobutis > Neodontobutis hainanensis. Next base: position 442,816 of record JALDNG010000059.1, read on the forward strand.
GTCAGGATTCCCAGTCAGCAGAGGGTCAAAATTTCATATATGATGTTCCACTGTTTATCTAAAGCTAGTTTCAGTTTTCAAACATAAGGTAGACTTAAGTTCACCAATGCGATATACTGTATAGGGTGCTTTTACACTGCTTGGTCTAGATTTTCAGACTTTCCAATTTGGTTCAAACCAAATCTTCAGGTGTGAAAACCTGTTTGCAGATAGTTTGGACTTTCGGAAAAAATACAGGAAGTCACGACAGATTAACACACTAAAGCCCGAGAGACTGGGACAAACAAACAGCAAAATACAACACACAGGCCTAATGTGGCAAAGCAGCACATCAAGTTGATCAGCTGAGACAAAAGCACTACAAGCACATATAAGCAATTTACATTTACTACAAACTCAAACCAAACAGAAAGCAGACAAGAACAGGTGGTGCCAAAATTTGCCAAATTCTGCCCTATTCTTTATAATGGAGACTCCACCTGACATTTTCATACTAAAATCTTAATAGTTTTGGTTTGCTTAGAACAATTATATTTGGTGCAGGTAATGTTGACGTGTGGCTTGTAATTTAAAATAGTGTTTGAGCAACAACTGACTTCTAAAGAGGATATTATTTCAAATATTGTTTTGTTTTTTAGGCAGAAACGATTTTGGGGTTATTTTGATGTTTTCCATCTTGATTTATTCTGAAACTGTAACATGCACATTGAATATAATTACAATATAATAATAATATAATATAATACACCTTGCAGTTACAGAGATACAGTCAATTTACTGTGGACATTTTACAATGTCCTTTTCGAGCAGACACACCAAAAAACAGGCTCTGGTTTAAAGGGATTAACACAAAATAAGAGCGAACAAAGGACATCGTTAGACAGTAGACACAAGGAGCTAAAATACACCATGCACTTACATTTTAAAGACATTTTGACATTTTAATCAAATTCCAAGGTGAATATCAGGACTGAAAACCATGGTCATTTTTTCAATATATTACAAAGCTATGGATGAGAGGAGTTCATGTAGCGTGACATCTACGACTGCTCACACATTATTCTCCTGGAGAACGGAGGCGCTCGGGTTAGATCAAACTCCATGTGGGCGTATTGATATTGGCCTGGCGCTCGTCTGAGACAGGAAGCTGCTCCTGTCACCAAGGGAGTACAGCAATGCGTACAGTTTTGCCGGTTTCCAGATGAATCCCTCGTCTATGACCGCACTCGGATCTCCCTGGCCGCCGCTAAAACGGATCCTTCATTTTTTCATGGGAGCCTCCCCTCTCCCGCTTCCTCAGACCTCCACCCAGGCCTGGCCGGTGCTGCCTTCCCAGGATGGGCAACTCTTCCAGGGCAGAGCTTACTGTTATTGTTCCCTTGAGTTATTCCATCACGGGCCTTTCCTTTTGACAGCAGAGGGAGGGGGTGTTCACTCACACTGGTCCCGACAGACAGAAAGCAAACTAAGAAATATCCATCACTGAGCATCCCCTTTTCATTAACCTTTAGCTCAGTCTATTGTGTGGAGTTTAAACAGATCTGCGGCACGTGGCAGGTGTTTGTGAATCAGATATATGGCCTCATGTGAGTGTTTTTAGGCAGCATGTGAAGTAAAAATGTGGGTGAATAATGCTTTAATGAGATATGATGTTGGAAAAAAACTACACTAAGCCAAAGAAAGTAATAGTCGACATATTTAAAAAAAAATATAAAATTCAACTTTAGCTTTGCTCACCTTACGTTGCGAGATATCCCTGTCTTTCTTACGTCTCTCCTCGTCAAAAAAGTTTCAGTGATGTCACACTCCTCAACAATATTCACAACAACTATGTACCTTGCTATTTTAAACACACACCAACAGGAAGTGTTGTTTAACCTCAAATCTATGTCAGCCTTTGACATACTGACAGACTTAACCCAAGAGTGCTACAGATAAATCATTGTGAGAAATGGACAACGAGCATTTTGGTAAAGTAGGTCACTGCCCTTCAGGGAGCGTGTAATTACCAAACCAGCCAAAACTTCATCCCATTAGATTGGTTTTTCAAAGCAATCCACAGATAAATGCTGATGAGTGGTGTTTTGGTGGAACGAAAGATCTGAAAAGGGCTGCCCACTAAAAGAAAGATAAGAGAAGTTAAATGAGGTAATAAAATGTGATTTTAGGCACACAGTCACATCCTGTCTTGAGGGAAATTATTGAATATCTGGTTTGAATGTCAGACAGGGAGGACTCAAGGGTCGACAGCGCGCAGCGAGACCCAGACGTGTAATCAATATGACAGAGGCATGGTTTATGTCGACGGGACATGAGCATCAACTACGTCGCTGCAGGCGTGTGTCCGATCAGCTGAGAGTTTCAGCACTGCAGCAATGACAGAGCGCTATTTTGATCATTTGTTAGTCAAGTTAAGACCACATTCAAGAGTCATGACTGACGCCAGATAGGATTTTTCTACAGTGTCTTTTTTCTAGCAAGAATATTTCAAAACTTGAAGAAGTGGTTGCAAAATTATAGCATTAATATAAAAAATGGAGAGTTTTTTTAAGAGCAAGAGTTTAAAGGGATTAAAACCAAGTCAAGGTCAAGACCAGCCTATGATGTGTTGGAAGAAAAAGCAAGAAAAACAAGCCCAAATAAAATAAAAACAAATTGACAAAAACAAGCTGTGCCACAGAAAGCGTGTGCAAAAGACAAAAGGCAAATCTCCTGAGAAGCCACCTGCTGCGGAAGGTAATCTAACTAATCTTTTAAAACAAGTCCTATAAGATCATCTTGTTACTACAAATAGTTCTACACCGCTTGTTTGATTGGTTGTATGTTTTTCAAATCGGTCCAGAGGTTGTTTACTCTGTGTATGATGGTACTGCTTTTTGGATTTTGATTATTGTTGTACCTCCATCCACATAAATTGAGAGGTTTAAGCTGCGTCCATTTGTTTGGCATCCTGGGAATTAAACGTTTTGAAACCAGATGAATCTTTTGTATAGAATATAAACAAAACTTGGATTGACAAAAAAACACAAATGTAGACTACTTGAAGCTGTTTCCTTTGACAGGGAAGCTTTTCTATGTTGTGTCAGCCTAACAAGTACATGCAGTGAATAACTATACTTTTGCAGCATAAATTCAACCTATTTCCTTGTTTTAGCGTGAACAAAAACTAGGCTAAAGGACCTTCTCTGATTGGCAGCTGTACAATAACCCCACATGCTTTCTGCAGGTGGAAAGTCTAAGAATTCGCCACATGCTGTTAAATCCTTACACCAGAAAAGAGCGAGGTTCAGGGAATCTGGCATCAGTCACGGCTTTGAATCTATCACGTGAAGCTGCACTGAGGAGATACACTAACACAAACAGACGGAGGGCATTTTGTTCGCTGGGATGAGTCCAAAATCACCTCAATCTGACCTCTTGCTATATGTACTTGTGGGGGTTTGCTTTCAAAGATCAGGTGAACATTCAGAGGCAGGAATGTGTTTTTGTGACCCATATTCTCCAACAGAATCATGCCCAAAGTTGCTGACTTGTGGTTCTAGAAATCACAGCCTCAACATAAAAACTCACCCACTTTTTATGCTTTTGACCTGCGCATTTCCACTGCCATATTTCTGTCAATGCTCCAGCAGCAGGAAATCTAATCTACCTGGGCGGGTCCTAACAGACGTTCAGAGGTGAGAGGTTACATCTGAGTGGCAACATCACAGGAAAAGACGCACTTGAAATAAAAGATTGATGAATCCAAGGCATGTAAATATCCTAGCCACTGTAGAACTTGTTATCTAATGCTTACGTGTTAAATCCCTCGTGTGTGCCTTGATTTAGATGGATGCTCTGTCTAACTCCCCTTGCATGTTCTTCTGTACCTACACTTCTATAGAAACAAGATTGTGAGTGTTTTCCTCGCCTTTTGACAGAGATTCCTCCCCGTCTGTCAGCAACGACCCATTAAACCCTTTCGACTGTGCGCAGATACACGCTAACTCCTCTGTCATCGCCTTTGATTAACACGTTCACCGATGACAACTCGTACAGCGAGATCCCTATAAGTCCGTCCGACACAAACAAGATCAGCAGTGGTGCCGTAAACAAGCAGCAAATAAAAGACTATTGTTAAGGTGCAGCTTATGAGAGAAGTAGCCCCAGAGGTACAACAAAAAGAGTCAGATGTTTGCGTTAAGTGATGGGAATTGGAGCTGGAATAATAAAGAGTGGAGAGGACAGGAAGAGAGAATAGATATGCTTCATGGATGTTTTGTGGAGGATGGACCTTTAATCTGTTCTCCAGACAAAACGAAAAGAAGAAAAAAGGTTAGAAAAATACAGTGACCTACTTTAAATACAGTTGATTGTATAAAGCTTTCCCAAAAGAGTTAAACAGAAATGCAAACTTTTTTTCCAGAACTGCTGCATTTGACTTTCAGTTCATTTTCCATTTCCACCCGTTTGAACACTTCTGTTTAACACTTGTGACTCACTGAATCAGCAAACTACTCACTGACTGTCGGCCTCAGGGACCTTTTTCCCGTGAAAATGTGCTGCAGACACATATAGAGTTTATAGAATGTGGCTGTGGCTGAATGATGATGTCAGCGTTGAGGGGAACAGCAGACTGACCCAGTGGGACGCTCTGTCTGTGGTAATGTAATAACAAGTGAGTCAGAACTATACAGTAATCTCAAGGGCCTGGGTCATTATGCAGAAGTGGTACTGTCAGGTTTAGAGAGACACTGATTACTGGAAATGGATTAGTCCATCACTGGCCTTCCTGCTTCTTGGGAATCTTGGCAAAAATTACAGTTAATGAAGTTAATGTTGAGTCTGACTTGTCTACTCCACCTTTTCAAGAAGAAAGCACATGAACACATCAGAAACACAAACCTCCTGAAAAACACGGACCGTCTCTGGTCTTTCTGTGAGGAGTCTCCCCGGCTACTCCAGCTTCCTCCCACCGTCCAAAGACATGCATCTATAGGTTAATTGGCTAATCTAAAAGGTCCCTAGCAAAAGGGGACCTCCTTGAAAACGAGATGATTCATCTCAAGGGGTTGTTCCTCAGAAAATGTGAATAAATAAATTAAATAGTTGTCTGTGTTTTCACATGGATCCCAATTGGGGAACTTTAGGGATTTCAGACACTCAGAAAAATTGAGCAACGCAGCACATCTTTGAGACTCAGCTACAAGCACAAATAAGTCATTTACATTTTTCTCCAAACACAGACCAAACAGCGAGCAAACAAAAACCAAAATGGCACCAATTTATGCAAATTCTGCCCTATTCTTTATAATGGAGACTGTGACTGACCATTTCATAAGAAAATATTAATAGTTTTGGTTTGTTTCACATTCAAGGAATTATGTTACATTTTGACACCAGACACACCAAAAAACAGGATTGGGCTTAAAGGGTTAAGCCTTATTCAAATTTACAGTAAAACATAGACAGTAATTGTTTTAATATAGCCGTATTTTCATTAAAATCCATCAGTCTGAATGTAGATGTAAGTAACTGTATGACGTTTAATGTAACATCAGCAAAATTGATTAAAAAGTTAAAAACACTTAAATAAAAACTTAAATAAAATACCATCTGTCCAAACGGCTGCAGGGAAATTGCCTTTTTTTCTGCCAAAGGGGAGTTCAAAGACACAACAAAGCTTTAAAAACTGCTGATGGTGCGTTCACTGTTTGCTCAAGTGGACTTTAGGGTCGTCACTGAACAGGGGGAAGTTTTCTTAAGTCGACCTTTTGTCTGTGTTCACTCGAGCCTCTTGTAGAAAAACTCTGTTCCTAATCACTGGCAGGAATAACAGTGAGTCGGAAAGCAGTGATTGCATGATTGACGGCGAAAGAGGTCATTACTTTGGAGCGTTAAGATTAACCGGGTTTGACTAAAATATTTTGGTTAAAAGATCAGGGGGAATCCATGGGAGGAACTGGATTTCTCTCTGTTTTTCTACAGCTGTTCGATTACTTAACTTTTCTGGCCTCTCCCAACTTCAAATTCCCATATTACTCGCCTTATTTTTTCTACATGCAGTTTAATCTTATTGTGTTTTATTGTTATGCTGGTATGTTTAACTCTCAAACCACAAAGTCTGTTTTATGTCTCCAAATCACTGTTGACCTTGACACTGAAAACTGTGTGTGTCCCACTTTCTCCAAACATTTGCGGCCTATAGTTTTCACCTTGTTTGCACTTGAGGCTATAAACATCTCAGAAGTTTATTGTTTTTTAACATTGTTTAAACATATTGTTTATTTTGTATGTCTGGGAAGGACATCAAATATATGATTGTATTTCCCGATCCTTGGAGAGTCCTGGAGTAAGTGTCTGAGACCAGACTGTGTAAGGTAAATACAGAGGTCGTTAAATACAGGGCTATGACTCTAATTCTGATTCAGCTGAAATAGTTCAGAGTGTAACGGCACTAAGTGTCTGGATAAAGCTTCAATCTGATTGTACTGACATTAACGTTGTCGTTGAACCAAAGCCCTATTGTGTGAGCATCTCTAAATGCACTCATTTTATTTGTTGTTTTTTCTGTAAATTAAAAAACAATTCTGCACCAAACACTAACAAGATATTTTGCATTACATTTTTCCTCAGCATTCAAGAAGTCACATGATTTTGGCTTTGAATTTTATCACGCCTGGCCTGTTTTCGGTCAGTTAAGACACCTGTGGTCCACATACAATTATCATTTTAATTGAACTCTATGATAAAAATTGTTGAACACAGAGGGGTCTTGCATGTTTGTCGTAGTTTATCTCTTTTACATGATAACTTTTTGGCTCCTCTGTCTTTTTCAGAACATTGTATATTAAGTTCTTACTTCAGTTAAACAGGTGAGTCACACAAAAAAGTTACCCGTACAAACAGAGAAAGTGCACCAGAGTTTGTTTCATCTCCCGAGCACAGATTTGTGCTGAGTGTGTAGGAGTGATTTCATGTTTGATTGATTGCGCTGGTGTTGGCAGGAGACATTAATCAGCAAACAGTGTAGGACTGACCATCAGTGTGTTCATTAACTGCACACACACCAGTTAAACCACTAATGCATTTGTTTAAAAAAGAAGTCAAGCTTGTTGATATGTGCAAACTGGACCAGACCCAAAAGGCTATTATACTCCTACATGGTCCTTTAGAAATAGTTACCTATTATTTATAACGTAGGCTTTGCACATTGGACAGCAATCTAAATCGAGATAAAATTCAATCAATTCCAACAAGTTTTTCTGCAACTGAACATTGTAGTAAATTATATATTCATTCTTTACATAATAAAAAAAAAAATATTATCCAGTATAACTCATAGATATTGTATAAACTATTAACCATGTAATAATGTTTTCTATCCTTTGACCAACTTTTGTGTTTGTACGAACTCGACTGCAATAACCAACAGATGCAAGACCTTAAAAAGTTAAATTGGAATTTAAACGTCTTTTTAAGATCACTTTCTGTTTTAATCCAACAGAAAATATTCAACATTTGCAAGAAATGTAACCCTTTGTCTTGCAGCATTTGATACACACCACAATCTATATCTATACACAGCCTATTGTTCAAAAATAGACTGTCAATAAGCAGACGTCCGTGAGGGTCCAATCAGAGCTGGAGCTGTGGTGCATCAATAACAGTAGAGCCAGCTGAAATACCTCTGCTAAAAGTAATGTGTTCGACTATTCCCAACTAATTCACAATTTGTTTGACACTCATTGACAGATTAAGTGACCAGTGACTGTGCACTCCAGTAAAGACACTGGTATTTCTGGAAATTATTTTCCCAATTCTGACAATGATGTAAAACCCAACAGCCAATAACAGCCCCCTAACAGTCCCCTTTATATGCAAGTATTTGTTCGTCCAAAGCTTCCAAAGTATGTGCTCAATCAGTGGCATACTCTCTATTTAACTTAAGTACCAGAGAGTTTGAAAGCTGGAATCCTGGGACCACCAATGGACACAGCAGTGTTTAACCCGATTATAGTGACACAATAAGCAAGGGTAGTCGGCGTAGTGTTTTACAACGACCTCCCACAAAGTCTGTCTGCTACTGTTTTATGAAAATCACATCTGAAATCTTTATTAACGGCAGGGGAAAAAAATAACAAGTGACAGGAGTGAATTTAATATGGAAATACCTCAGAGGAGAGACGTTCCTCCCTGTTCAGAGCTGGGATACAGATGGCACTACAAACTACACAAATCTGGCCATTAAAAACCAACTGTTTGGCTATACATAAATTGCTCCAGTGTTTTCACTTTTTCCTCCCATTCACTGTATAAAAGGTTTCCAAAAGTGTGTAAATTCAGCCGTCGTTGCATAAGTTTCCATGCCCTGACCTTGAGTTTTTGTTTAAGCAAAGACAGCAACACGGAAAAATCATAAATAACAGCAAAATGGATTATGAGACTTCTCCTACTAGTATTTATGTGAATCCTTTCCATTACAGTAACATATGTAAGTTTACAGTGACATATATATGTAGCGGACCACCAATGTGAAGACCTCAAATCCACCTAATAGAGCTGGAGATCAAGCTGAAAATCTAGAATTTTCAGCTAAACTTTACAAGCTGTTTAAGGGACTCTTTAAATGTGACAGAAATGTAGTGTTTATAAGACACCAGGAAAAGCCTCACACTGAAATAAAGACTCTGCTGAATTTACTGTTGAATTTCGGCAAACGCTAAAATGATGTAAATGTAACTAATTTTAATTAAATGGATTCTACTTAAAAAATACATTCTTTTTTCCTTAAAATTCCTAATTATATACAATTAATTCTATGTTGCACCATGTAAACCAGGACAAGCACCACATTTTGATTTAATGCTCTGTTGGGATGATGATTTTCACAGACACAAAGTACATTTACAAAAGAAGACCATAATGTTGTAATAAAGCTGCAATATATTGTGCAGCCCTCATTTTAAGGTATTGCCAATCATCAGTAATACCGATTGTTTTCATTATTGAGCTTAGATTAATCTTATGATCATAAGATCATACAACTAAACTGTATCAAAATTCACAAAAATCGACCCAGCACAGCCTCTAATATGCCTTTCTAAACTTTACCTAAAATCATTCATTGGAGTTACTTACTTTTTAGGTCTGCAAAATGAATTGAAGAAAATTTAGTAAAGTCAACAAAACTTAATTTCTTCAGCGTATAACACTTTTGTTACATAAATGTTATAAATACATTTGAATTCAATGGCATATCTAATAAAAAACTATAGAGCTTTCAGGTCATTAGCTGGAGCTTGAAGCTGGCATAACTATGTAGTCCTTGGGCCTACGTTTGCTAATGTCTACTTTCCATTCTCTCAGCCTGGTATTACTGGGACTTAGTGGAACTTTACGTGACAGAAGGGAGAAAGGCAAGATAACAAGCACCAAGCTTTGACCGCAAACACTTCCCACATTGTTAAACATGTAGTTAGCAACTCAATTTCATGTTTACATTCACTAAAACCAACCCGTGGCTACTTTCTTACAACTCTCCGGGGCCTGGGTGTACTTTAGACATTACACTCACTGCCCGGTTAAGTCATAAAGTATGGTTGAGATTTCCTGACATTAAGGGGCTAGATTTGCCGCCCTTGACTTGCAAAGTCTCTTGTGCCTGTGACCCTCTTAAGCAACATCCTGTGAGACAGGACATCCACTCTGCACAGGAAATGACCCTCATTGATCGGTGCCTGTTAATGCCGATGGAAGGGGATGGGCAGAGAAGAGGTGGGGGATGAAGAGGAGGGTGAAAATGAGGTAGTTTGGACGATGGGTGGAAGCTGAAGACTGAGGAAATATCTCAATGCCAAATGTCTAATCAGAGTCTTCTGCAGTGGACACTCGTTGTGTGACTCTGCTTAGTTCTTTTGCCTCTCAAGCAATCTTCACTGTGAATTTTTAACTAAGATAATTAACTCTAAATTCTAAATTGCATAAATAAACCAAAATGTAGGCTACAAGCAAAGATAGCGAGTCCCCACTTGATTTTAATTATATGTGATTAAAAAATAAAGTTGAGAAAAAAGGTAACAAAGAAAAAAGTAGTTTACCAAGTTTATTTTCACTTTTCTCCATCACTCATGCAATTCATTGTTTTAGTTTGTGATAATGTTTTGTCTGTGCCCACTGTGAGAACTGAAAATGATCCAACAGTGACTAATAACTGACATAATGCTGCAGCCCGACCGTGTGTTTGTGTGTAATATGATCCAGTCTAATGGACAGCCTCCCACAGGACGGAGCCAACAGTGACAGGTGCGTAACAGAAAAAAAACACAAATGTTTGTCCCATTAGTCATGGACGGCTGAACGATTCGGAAAGCTCTGAGGAAGCAATTAATGGAAAGAATGAGGACTTTTGTTAAATTCTTTTGTTACACTCTTAGGTTACAATTGTATTTGACCTTTTACATCAAAGTCCATTTGTTCTTCCAGACTGGCTAACTGCATTACACATAAACACTGTAGTGCTGTTTCTAGGCTTTTATTGTGGCGGGATGTAGAAGTTTAGGAAGCATCCCTCAACCCGTGAATCGACAACTGGCACTTGCCTTGTAGACCTCAATTGTAATAAAGAACAGAAACAATAAAAAACAAACATACTTATGAATAAATGTTTGTCATATAAAGTTTCCTGTAAAATGGACCTGACACTAAATTCTGACGTTAAATTGACCAATAAGATAGTAGTATTCTTTCTCTTCCTTATCTTTCTACACAGTCCGGCTCAGATTCTGTTTTCAGCCCTTCCCCCCAACGTCTGTGATCTTGGCATTAAACTTGACTTTGACCGTTGAACTTTACAGCCCTGTGGCTGCCTCCTGACTTTTGTTTCTTTTGAAAACCTTGGCTTATTTACAGCGTGAATGTCATTAACAGCTGGAAGCCAACAAGAACAAAGCTGAGTGATTGGACATGGTCTGTGGTCACTTGTTTTAAAGAAATACCTGTTGTTCTATAAGAAACTGTGTTAAAACTATGACAACTTGAGTTAAAGTTAGTGGGTGGAAATTTCAAACATGCTAGTCTAGCTGAATTACAGTTTGCAAAGAAGGTGGACATCTTGTGGGGGGAAAATATCGACTGTGCTTTTGCATATCTTCTGGGACGCCTACACACTAAAGGCACAGCATTAATCTTATGGCCCACATGTGTAACGACGTCGTCCCACTGATGATCTCATCCTCAAATACACAGCACAACAAAAAATTGGCACGATTCTGTGGAAAAGCCAGAGGTGTCAGTCCCTTTAAGGTCTGCCACGGCTTCCTGTCAGCGTTTTAACGACTACAAATAGGTTGGTGTAGTAGACTAAACTGTAAAATCAATAGTGCAGGTGGCCAAAGGCGGAACACTTTTAAGGAGTCAGTTTTTGAGGTTTTTTTGTACTTGCTATACTTTTATCTTTTAGCGTCTAATGTTTACAAACTGTACTGAGTAAAAGGTAAATGGTTATATTAGAGAAGCTCAAACAACACTTTCCCCATTCATACCACATTTTTCTTTGAGGATTACAGGTTCATAGCTTCTGGTTTAATGCCAATATTTAAACGTCCAGTACCTGATGTTCTGTACCAACACTGAAGAATCCAAATCAAGACAAGACAACATAAAACAAGAATCAAAATGAACTTAAGTCTGTTGATAGATGCATGCGGTGTTTGGAGAATAAAGACAAAATACGAAACACAAGCCTTGGGTTGCGTTCACACTTGCCATGTTTGTTGCAGTTAAAACAGATTCTACAGTGGTTGCTCTGTTTGTTCGGTCTTCTGGGATGAGTGTGAACACTGCCCTATAACCCGCACTGTGCAATAAATACCGTCAAAAAAGTACCTCAGCACTTGGACCACAGACGTCACAACAAACCAAAAATATGGAGAGCGTGACAAGATGCGATGTTAAAATCATGTGACAGAACAGAACAGAAATAAGGAAAATGAGCAGAGGGTAAACCTTAGTACTTAGCAACATTTTTTAAATGTTTAACACATAACTCCAGGAAAAAATATTGACAAATGACTGAATCTTTTATGTGGAGGCTTGGAAATATCAGATAATTTATAGGCAATACATTGTAAAAGGCTTCTGAACACACTCAATTTAGTAGACTGAAAAATAAAGAATATTAGAGGTTTAATGTATGGCCAAGATTTTTTGACAGAAACACTTTGGCTTATGTTTCCAGAAGAGAAATACATTTGTACTGATATACCTCAATGTAAAACAGCTGACCTTTAGTTTTATATTATTTTCCATGGCAACTGCTGAAAACTGAACACATCAAACCTTGAGAAAATTTGCTCCAATTAAGGATAATTACAACAATAACTTCTTTATAGTATGTGTCCACTTTAATGCTGTGTTAGAGATTGCGCAAGAAAATCCTGGTTGAAAATCTTTCTATGTATTTAAAAAGTCTCTTACCTGCTCCTCACATTCTGTTTCTGGGTTTGGCTCTTTGGCACTTGTAGCTGGCTCATCTGAAGGGGAAATTACACCCAGTGGTTTGTTGTGTTAATAGATCTTCGCCGAGGCCAGATTCTCAGAGCGCGCTCTGTGTGGTCCCAACTCTCGGCTCTCCTCTGTGTCAGGTGTGGGCCGTGCGTTATTTGTTATACTTAAAAAGCCGTCACTCTCGTGTTTCCACCAAGAATGTAGCCAGTCGCTGTGACGGGAGCCGCTCTTAACCACCCCAAATTCACATCATGATGATTTAAGTCATGACAGAAGGGTAACGTTTGGGATAATGACATCAGCTGCTCCTGTGTTGTCATCTTGCTGCGGTCCAAACACCGCCATGGTTTGACTTAGTCGACAGAATTTGAGGTGCAATGATTATCCCTCATTTAAGAATGGCTAGCACAGGGTAATGTCTCCACCAATGTCTTTATGCTACTGCTTTGTGTAAATATTTTCATTTACTGGAAAATTTATAGTTGTCTGGCATTGACCACCTTCTAATGTTAGACCTTTACATTTAGCTTTTAGAAAATGCAATGTATGTAAAGAGAGCTTGAGGAAAGTTATTAGCTTATGTTTGGAGTAATACTTAAACATAAATAATAAAGGATACTATGTGGTTATTAGGTTGTAGCAGGATTCTCAATGATTGTTCTAAATTTAAAGCAAGGGATTTCCCAGTGTCACGTCAGACTTTTAGGTCCATTACTGGAAGAAATCCCTGATTAGATGCAACTTAGGGTTTCAGCAAAGAGCACTCACCAGGTGTCAACTCTTCAGCAATGTGCTCAAACGCTCACAAACCCACTATCGACTCCAAGCGCAGTACACATGACAACAAACAAGACAAAATGGGGGAACAAAAAAAAAACTGTCCATTTTCTCAAAACATAACAGCGTTAACTTGTAGTGTATGTTTTTGTTGAGGGACAATTAGAAACACAGACAGTATAAATAATTTGAACAGTTGCCATAGTTTAGTAGGATGCTTTAATCGCCAGTATTGCAGTTAATTTGTTTTTTATATAGCGCTTTTACACCTTGTAGGTGTTACCAGTGTTACAGCTGACCACTGGAGATAAGGTGGGTTAAGTGTCTTGCCCAAGGACACAACGACAGTATGAACTGTGGGGAAGAGAGAAACATTAGTGTAGAATTAGGCCATTTTAGAGCTGCATGCACCTGGAATCTCACAAGTTTATTCACTTACAAAATATCAAAACCAAACACACAAAGTCCTGTCTATATTCTTAAAGCTTTTTTTACATCCATTATTTCCATTAGAGGTCGCTCTCTTGTTTTTTTGCTTCTCACTGCAGACGCCAGGTTACCGTTTCATCCGACATAAAGCTGCTTCTGTGCGACGGGCTTGTTTTTCAGCAACAGCTCAGTGGCAGCGGTGACACGAAGGACTTTGGTATAAACCGCTCAAAACTGAGTGGTCTTATTTTAGAAAATGACTACGTTATGAAAATGTTGTGTCATTTTACATGCCTTAGGGCTGAGTCACTGTTGTGGGAACTATCATTTAGAATTTAATTAGTTATTGGTATTCAGAGTCTAGTACGCTGTTGGTAAAGCCTCATATATGTGGCCTACTGCAATAAATGAGCTGCTGAAAAGTGGAAAATGTAGGCTATATGGTTACTTTCTCTAAGGAATCTGTGGATTTTAATGCCAGGTCTGAAGGGGTTGATGAGAAACTTACAGTATCTTCAAGCTGTTTCCATTTGGCTCTGTTTAGTCACAACATAAACTTAGTGGGGGATTCACAGAAGGAGCAATTAGATCTTTTATGGGGGGAACTGAATTTATAGCAGCCTCCTCATTATCGCTGGACGCTGCCGTCTCGGACAACAAAAGGCCGCTCACTGAGACGGAGATAAACAGGTACGAGACTGATGTGAGTGGTTCCCACACTGAACACTCATATGTTTTAATATTCCCAGTAAATAACGGGGATAAGTAGACAGTTTATGTGACAGCCTCAAAGCAAATTGCAAACTGCGCCATAGTGAGAAACAGGCTGCTTGTAAAGGGCAGCGTCATTAGCGGTGTGGTCGGCTAACTCAAGTAGGAACATATTTACTGATAGATGTCATATTTGTCCTGGCACGATAGACAAACCTGCTCGAGAAGTTTCCTGACTGTTGAGCCACTATAATCAGTAATCAGGTTTGTGGAGTGATAAAGTCCAGCTTCTTTAAGTGTGTTCGGGTCTAGTTTTGTCATAAACACTGAGGTCCTGCAAGTCGTTTGGAAACTGAGGTAGCAGAAGCAAGTCCATAAGGTGTGTAATAAAAGCAGTAAGGTCCCTGCTATCTTCATGGAGCGGCAGTAGTAGTATGCATTAGCTAGGTCACTAGTAGAAAAGACCTTTGCGTGTCATCCATACGTTGTAGAGAATAATCACAGCTTTGTCTCACTAAAATCAGCACACTTATCTAATTCCACCAGTTTTCTGACCTGTTGTGGCAAAACCCATGGCTAAGTAGAGTTTACAGGATTCACACTGGCTTGGAGCACCTGCTAACTTTTTTACTCCACCCCTCCATCCCGCCTCAGATCCTTTTTTTCAATCTTTTTAAACCTAGCAGGTACGTGTTCTTGGTCCCTAGCAGTTGTTTCTTGTTTTTATAAACAATGCTGTAGCCAGGCTCATAATGCTACAACTACTACTTTTATATTGGAATGGAATGTATAGAGCTAAATATGCTAATGCTAAAACAGATCAAAGTCTGTCAAAATGTATTTCTGTGGTACTGGCTATAGTTTTGGGTTGTGTGGCAGAGATGTTTTGGGAAAAAACTTGGTTAACATGTGGACAAACCTCTCAGATCTCTTTATGGTCTTTATCTCGTTATACATGTGTCATCAGCAGGAGACATCTGCTGAGCACTCCAAACGGGACGGGAGTGTTACATCAGGAGAAACATTTGCCCTCTCTGCACCTTAACTCCTCCAGATACCTCTTAAATGCCGACTCAGGCCCTTCCTGCAAGCTGCTGTTTGCACGATTATGATCTAAAGCTGCGTTCATAAACGTACCACCCCAAAGTGTTTTCCCGGCTGCTTCAGATCACTTTCATCTTTTTTTTATATATACTACCTTTTCTCTGTTCAAAATGTGACCGTCTTTATTCACTCCAAACCTTCTAAACACATAAATCCTTCTGTGAAAACACGATTCAGGCTGAAACAGGTGTAAGGAGAAGTTAAGCACACAAGAGTATCATCTGCGACACTGAAAGAACCAAGGCCATATGGGGAACATCTGTAACTACATGCTTTAATGTATGCATCCGAGCCAAGAGGGTTCTGCATATGACTATGAATATGTTAGCTGACAACATCACTTCTCCTCAAACAGACAGAAACAGAAACTTGGAGAATGTTATGGTATTGTTTTGCTTTTTAATTTTACAAATACTTTGCTTGTAAACAGGTTCATTTTACTGCTGGGATGTTTGCATTTAAGTTATGCAGACTGCATTACATTTTCAATTTAGTGTGTGTGCTGTCAGTGAGTGGGTAGAGAACAGTAGCAAGTGGAGGAATATTATTTTGTTCTATTTAAGTGTTGGCTTAAAGACAACATTGAAATAAAATTAAATGCAATAAAAGAATGTCAAGTAACACCACATGGAGGAGCCAGAGTTAAACACAGATAGTTATGGGACCTGTGCTTCCCCATCAAAGACTGGTCCCATAGAGCTGTCCCACAATGACAGAATGAGTTCAAAATGGGTCATGCAACGGGCCAATTTTCTAAAGCACAGCATTAAAACAACCCCCAAAATGGATTTAAAAAAAAAAAAAGTAAAGAACCAAGGCTTTGGAATGGCCTGGTCAAATTAAAAGGCTTTAGTGTGACCCAGAGAGCTGTGCACAAACAATGTAGGATATTTCTAAAGTCATACAGGAAACCACTATTTTATGTAGATTATTGTGGCCTCATTTCTAAATAAAGGTACGTTGAAAAAAGTAGTATGTTGTTGTTTATCTGAGGTTAAGACGTGCCACAATGAAATAATTTCAAGGGCGGCAAAACTGGCCATAAAAATTTTCAGCTACTTTTTTTGAACAATGCACTAACTACATTTTGACAGCAATGACAAACTTCTATTATTAACTGAGCAAAGATTTTCATTGCCCTGCATACCAGTGCCAAGCTGTGCATGTTTTGTGTTAAAGTAACAACCGTGGAGCTTACTTGAGGCGGTGAGAGCAGGATGGGTGTCCGCAGTAGTAAAGTGCCTGATGGCAGTGACCTCACAGAGAGAGCGGCATGATGTAATTTCCCCCTGCGGAGAGAAAACACAGCACATTAAACCCCCAACCAGACAGAAGGAGACATTTAGTGAGGACAGGGCTAGTCTTGTCTTCAGAAGCTGTTAATTACTCATAAACAGTATAATTGATTCTATAATCAAGCTCAGAGGGTCAAAAGTCAAAGCTTAATAGGGGCTAAAATGAGGGGCTAGAATATAATTACATAACTCCCAGGATATTTGGACATTTTAATAAATTCCCAGGTTTTCCAGGACGCATTGGAACCCTGTTTTGAACATCAGCTGATTTTCACTGTAACCGCTGGCACTCTGACCAGACACTGCTTTCTCAAGAGGCATCTCAGTTTTCGATTTCAAGATGTTGTACAAGACTCTGTTGGGAAGTCAGACTGAGAGCAGACCACCGCAGGCTTTTAACGGGGGCCAAGCCAGCTCCCATGCTGCCAGATGTGGATCAGCAGCACTGGGGCCGTGCCTGTGGCTGGGTGCACTAGCTGACCCGGCCCGCGCTGGTATAGACTGCATCTACAACAGACACTTGACTGTTCTATTTCTGCCATAGATACGTATAACATTATTGATTGTGTATTAGAATATGTTTCTATTCTGTTTTCTCTTTGCCATTTTTGGCATTTACTTGACAAACTAAACATTAGCTCAACAGAAAAAAAATAAAAAATAAGCCAAGAATCCATAATTTAAACCCAGTTGAAACACCAAGAGAGTCATCGAGGCCCTCCAATGAAATACATTTTTGACATACTGTGCAGGCGTAGTATGCATATCCAAATATTTCAAAGACAAGTAAATGTTAACAGACAATATAATCATCCCCTTGACCATTCAGTTTTACCATCACAACTCTTTGAACGTGAGGTCAATGTATCGAGACCGAGAATATAGACCAAAACCAGTGCATGATACAATATGACTGTTTACTTTAATATTGGCAAATAAACCAGCTGTGTTCTTGGTCCATCTTCATTTCTAATCTTGACACTATACGTCAAACTAAAGAAAAAGGAAAAATTAGTTAAACCAATAAATCTAAAAATTTGTTTTGAAAATGTATGTTTTAAGAAAACACTGTATCTTGGACAAGATGCAGTAAGTTAAATCCACATCAGATCCCTTCTGAACTCCCCTGCCAGTGCTCTCGCAGATGAGCTGCAGGTTTCTCTCTGAACAGGAAAAGTCTTGGAGGATGAGAAAATGTTTTGAGGACGACTGCACACCTCACTGCCCCCACTCGAGCTCAACCAGACGCTGTTATTGCAGCTGCCTTCCTGACTCACTTACTCAGGTGCTTTCCAGCCCTTTTTCTTCCTTCTACACTTTTCTGTCCTTCGAGTTTCAACCACAATCCTTCAATTGAACAAATGAATGTGTGACGAACCGAGCTTCCACTTCCATGACAACCATTCGAGCGAGCGGCCTCACCTAGTCCTTACTGCTGTGGAACCACACAATAATTTGAGGGTGTGTTTTGTAGCTCTGTCCTTGGCTACATGAGTGTGTGTGCATGTGAACAGGAATGCTAGTCATATTTAGCTGAATAGCATTCGTTTTCAGCTTATTTTCTTGGCGGAGCCGTTGAGGCCTGTTGAAACCTGCTGTCAGTCAGAGGCTCTTTTCGGCAATACTGGTGGGAATTTCTCACACCATTACCCTGTCTCAGTCTGCCTTGTGCCCCATTTCTGTGGCAGCACAATATTCATCTGTAAGTATCAGCAGTGTTGAGTCAGAAAGGATTGGAGTGGACAAACACAGAGGTGGGGAAAAAGTCAAGTTTCTTCACTTTGAAAGGCTTGTCAAAAAGTTGCTTTTATAAAGACTTTGGTGCAAATATCAAAATATTTTATTCTTTGCCATTCCATCTTTTTTGACTTGTCTGTCACCAGGTCACAAGGGCAGCAGACTAAGCAGAATTGCCCAGACTGCCCTCTACCCAGACACCTTCTCCAACTTTTCCACCTTCCCAGGACAGTTCAGAGACATAGTCCCTCCGCCATGTCAAGAGGTGTCCGATTTATTTAGTGCTCATGAAATCCCCGTTTCATATGTTGTTAATGTCTTTTGTTCATTTTTGTAACTCCCTGGGTTCCTGTAGTGCCTGCAAATGATATGTATGTTGTAGATGTCCCTCAGGCCAACACTGCATCTATTTAGGACGAGGCGATAAATGCAGGAATAAGCCACAGAAAATAAGTAATTCAAAGGAGGAATAGACCTTAAATACAACTTTGTCTCCACTTGGAAACTCCCTGAAAATATTTCTGCGGTGTCATTTCAAGCTTTCATTAACCTGGAATGCTGACCCAGTGCAAAGCTTTGGAGAGAACAGCTCTGATAACAGTAAAGCACGTTCGGTGAAAGGCCAACACCTTCAAACTGCTGAGATTGAATGTGAAGTCGGCTTAACCTTAGAAAAATCCTGATAAGAGAAAATTTAAATTAAATATTCTAATGTTGTAGGTCACATAATCTGCTGTAGAAGTCGGTTCAGAAAAAGTTATCTTTTCTACTCTTCTCTCACTTAAAGTTACAAAATCTTTTCCAAAGTGCAATTTTTTTTCCCCGAAGGATTACAGCTTCTTTGACCCCTCACCGGCCCCAAAAAAACCACATGGGAGTGAAAGACACAGCCAAAGGAATTTAAAAATTGGTATGTTCCAAATCAGGCAAAATGCTACTCTGAGGCTGGCTGGGAATGCTGTCCAGAAACATTCCTGGCTTTGTGACATACATTTGCAATCACTTATATGCCACTGTCTTTTAAATTGTATTGTATATTATATGTTTAAAAGCGGGATTTAATACATAGATACAAGAAACGAAACCAAAGAAAAGATATCGTCCTTACTTTTTTGATTTGAAGTGAAACGTCCGAGCACTTGGGTCTGCATCAGTGGACCTTGAGATACTGTGGCTCTCATAAAAGCCATGTTTGACAACCACTCATTTATCACTATATAAGATACTACAGGACATGGGACAGAAATGTGAAAACCTAATTTAGGTAAAAGCTTCAGTTGCTTTATCTTTGCACAAACAGCAGCACATTTTCCTCTTCTGTTTGCACAAACCACAAAATTTGCTCATTCTGCTCTTGTGAGAGACAGTAATAACTCACTTAGCACTATTATTCGCTCTCTTCTCGAATTAAAGTGTTTTTAAAGGTTAAGCAAAATTTAATCAGGCCTTAGATATTTAACAATACATTTTTTTGCATTTTAAAATGATAGGAGGCTCTTAGTCTGATTATGTTAGCCACCCTTAAATTCCCAGGTTTCCTCTGCTTCCCCGGGCTGTTATCCCAGGTTTGGGACTTGGGCCCATCAAAGCCCAGTGTTGGGTCTAGTGGTATAGGCTGACCTCTCGGTGACCAGGGTTTGGAGGTGAGCTGCTCAGGTGAGGCTTAACCCACGTTTACCCTCTCTGGGTGTGGCGCAGCTGGGGAGGAAAAAAAACAGGAGGCGGCTGGGGGTTGGATTTCTCCCAGTGACCTGGTAAAGAGGAGTTGTTGGTGACTGTGAGGGCAGTAAAGAGCACTACGGCTGAAACAATCGCCTACTGCTTATTGCAACAGTATAAAATGTCTTGAATCACAGGATTTATCATTTATTTTTTCATTTGTATTTCCTCTCTGATCTCTGATTGGTCTGTTTAACTTTTTTCAGTTTCAAAACATTAGAAAAGATTCAGAGCAATTATTTTGGAAATCTATAAATTAACTTAAACAGTCCACTTTCTCAAAATATTTGTTCCAAGCTGCTTTAAGCAAAAACAAGTTCTTCTTAAAATATTAATAAAATTTGATAATGCATTTGTGCTTGTGTTGCACCATCTTTATGTAGGACACTGCTGCCAAAAACACTCAACACAAGAAAATCACTCGTGTTTTGCTGTAGCTTCACATTGAAGATTTTGCATTATGTAAACTTATTTAACCTTAAAGAAAATATAACTTGCTGTACAGAAACAGACTTTTGATACATATTTCTGCCCTCATGCAACCTTTTTGGTTTGACCTTACAGCAAATACTCAATACTCAATACTTTAGGGGAATTGTTGCATTTATGTCTTGGCATTTTACTGGAAAACGTGAGAAACTGTGAGAAATAGTCATGCCTCACTGTTTTTTTGGCTCACTTCACGAAAATTGGATTGATTCAGTTGATCAGGCCATTTTTGGGGCCATGTGAGAAAGCTGGAAAAAGCTCAGGAAAACACAACTTTCTTTCTGCTGCTATTTCTTCTCCAGCCTTTTCTCATGGGTGTTGGTTCTACGCTCCCTGTGCATCGTTCAATTCTTATCTTAGCTAAAAATTTAAAAAGTTAGTATTTCAACAATTTCAAAAATGACTGAAGACACCAGACCTCTTATTTCTAAGTTAGTGCTACTTAGTTTACTTACACTACACTATGGGTCGCTCGCATTTCAAAATCAAAAAGCTTGTCTTACTATTAAATATGCAGTACTTTTTTTTTGATGCTTTCATTTTTCATTTAGATCATGGGTCAATAAACTGATGTATCAGTTTTGTTTGAGACACTGATTTATCACTTCAAATGTTAAAATAAAAGGGACCCTCTCTGGTTATTTTTATGTCTCCTCTTCAGACATCACTTCCCAAAAAAAAAATATTCAAGGATGAAACAATAATAAATTAACTGTAATTATGATTTGAATACATATTGCCCAAACAGATATTGTAAACCAAGAATAGTTTGTTGTTCAGTAGTTATTTGAAGTTAGTCTTGTGCAATAAAATGCTAAACTGCACACGCATAAAATCTCTACTTGATATTTCAGTTTTATAGTCGGCCTTTCAGGGAACTCTGGCCAAAACAGAAATACTCGAGCTAAGCGGCGCTCCTGAGGACAGCATGTGACGAAAAGTCTGTTTGAAGTGAAAAGGGACATCTGGAGGCATCCGAACTCATGACTCTGATGAAACTTCTGAATAGGATTGTGTGTGTGTGTGTTTTTGTCTCCCTCAAATATAAAAGTGTCACAAAAGCACGCGCCGCTGGTTGATTTACTGCAGCGTGTCGTCGCCAGAAGAATGGAACTGACTCAGAAAGAGATGAGGAAACAAATGATATCCTTGGGCCAAAGTGGTTTGTGTAACTTTGATCAGCTGCTCTTTCGGATGCTTGCTTGTGGTTTGGGTTTGATTTAGATACAAGGCAACGCCAAAATAGAAATTGCGTGTTTCTTATTTATATCTTCACAGCTCATGGCAGGAGATAGAGCGGGTGGTTTTAATAACGGAGCGGGCAATGACATAACTACTGTGGCCAAAAAACAGAATGCATTTATATGATACCTTTCAAGTGACAGCACTATTTTCTACACTGGGTTATAAACTTTGGTACATATTTTGTTCCAAACCAACTGACTTTACATTAAAAAAATGCCATTGGTAATTCAAAGTTTTAGTTTGACCCTCTGAGGCTGCTGTAGTTTGTGGATATTAAATCCAAGCAGAAAGCAATAGTTCAAATATTTCAAAGTTTCAAAGGATTCACATTAATCCCAAGCAATAAAACTGTTGTAAATTATAATTGTTTGTGAGAAAATGCTGTCTGGAATGTCATTGAAATGGCCTGGAAAAGGACTTTTATACTAATCAACATGAATATCGACATTCTGATGGTTAGTATAGCTGCCTGGCCCTTGATGCTCTTTGTCAGCTTTTCTCTTCTGTTGTTTTAAATTGATTCGGCCAAAGTCAATGAGATTTACGTCCTTTGAAACTGTCTGCTTCCTCTGCCACTGGCCCGCTCTGAAAATTTATGAAAAACAGCGGGTTATTTTCCAAAGACACAACTTTATTTTCATACGAGAGGACATTGTATTCTTAAAAGGAGGCAGTCGGCTTATGACAATGTTTTTGAAGAAGGGCAATGGAAAAGGGTTTGTTTTTTTAAGAGCACATCAGACGGAGGGGAT
This sequence comes from Neodontobutis hainanensis, assembly GCA_024349245.1. Taxonomy (NCBI): domain Eukaryota; kingdom Metazoa; phylum Chordata; class Actinopteri; order Gobiiformes; family Odontobutidae; genus Neodontobutis; species Neodontobutis hainanensis. Next base: position 465,560 of record JALDNG010000059.1, read on the forward strand.
TTTCTTGTAGAGGTTGAGGATTAAGACACATCACGTTAAATGTAAATCTAAAGATATTGACTTGTGGCATTTGGTCAGTAACCACAATAGTTCATTCCTTGGTCTTGGCCTTGGTCTTGGCTCTGTTCCAAACCATAAAAGTCTTGGTCATGATGTGGTTAGCACCGTCTTAACTACAAAACTACAAAGTGTCATTTTAAAACGCATATTGAACAGAAACAAAGGGTCACTGATGAATTAAATCTAGCTGTTTTTGTGAAAACCTGCTGATTCCTGCAATAAAAATCTCTCACTTCTTCCAACTCTGCCTCCACCCATCCCTGTTATCGTGCAGGATATCAGACACCAGCTTACAGGGCTCTAGATTAAAATATAACCCCAAACCAGACAAACACACACACACTCACGTACTGTCCCAGTGACCCACTCTGCAGCTTGCTTCAGTCTGGAGAATGAGTCTACACAGTTAGTGAGGCCAACCCTGAAAGTACCTGCCAGACGTAAAACCATAGGCCCGAGTTAAACAAAACATATCTTAACTTGGCCCAGGTTTTAACAAGTTAATCACTAATAATATCTCCTGTGGCATCTTTTTAATCAAACCTCTTCTTACTTCTTACTCTATTTTACAAATCACCAAACTACATTTGTTTCCCATCAGTGGAGATGTGCACGTGAAAAACCTTCCTGCAGTTTTGAAGTCCCCCTCTCCTTTAAAGCCACGTGCGACGGTCTGTGTCAGCCGGTATCAGACGTGGCATTTTTACGTGCATGTGCGCAGAACCAAACAAAATAAGTTGACCAAAAACAGACTCAAATATTAAAGTAGAAACTTCGAAGTTTTATAAAGCTGGTTCTCATTTGTACTCGCCTGCGTCGCACATGTTATAGAGTTATTCTGACTATTCCTCTGCTTTGGTTACCATTGGTTTAAATGGTTTAAATTCCACAGATGGGTAAAAACTCAGGGCCTGACTCACTGAGATCTCAAATAGTAGGTTAAAAATTGTTTGTGCCATGTGTTGGCAGGGCGTGTGTGATTTACAAGTTGCATTAATGAGGGTGTAATCTGGGCTGTGTCAGAGGTAAAGAGTGTAAACACACGTTACATGGATGTAAACACAGTAAAACAGTTTTGTTTCTATATCAAAGGTTGGGAAAAAAGTATTCTTCAGGATAAATAAATCAGACTGATGGAATTTGGCCATAAAGGTAGTTATCACACCAGAAATTTAACAATGAACATGATTTCATACAGTATTTCTATTCAGCCTATAACAGCAGCAGTCTTTCCTCCACAAACAGTTTGCACCACTTGCTAAATTTACACAGCAGTTTAATTCCGGCAGCTGTAAATAAAGTGGTCACTAAATGAATGCATATGCATTTTTTTCCACCTTAGACTTGCCTCAATAAGTTGTTTTTGCTCTATCAGGCACTGGAGCAAATCAGTTTTACTCTTTTTCTGCTCCTTTGAAAGAACCTCGGCTGCTCACAATGCGTAACACTTTTCTCTAGGACCTCAGACTTTCCATTACAAAGGAATTAGAAAGGTATATGTGTAATCGAGTTGAGTTTTCAAATAAAAGCACACCAGAGTTTACTGGTACAATGTGAAAGAAAGGCTGAGACACAAATGAGACATTTAGACAGTTTAAGGTGGATTATTTTAAACAGATCCGAGGCAACACGGCAATCAAGGTTCAGGTCAAACATAGTGATGCCAACTTAGACCGCGCAAAAAATGCACATCACACCACAATGTCTCACTACAACCAAAGTTTAATGTTCTGCACTTTACTTTTTCCTTTCTTTAAAAAGTGCTTTGATTTATCCTGAATGAACAGAAACTGTCGTCATGGTCACTTTAAAGGCTTATTAACCTCTGAATTATTTGGCCCAAACAAGAAAAATTGTGTGAAGCGAAGTGGATTTATGGCTGCCACATGTAAAAAACACCTGCACGCACACAAAGCTGCAGTCCCATTTTCCACTCAGCATACTTTCCTTATTTTTCTCAATTACATAAACAAGCTTCCAAGTTGTTTTTACACGACAAGCCATTCGTCTCTAAATGTCAACGGGGGACTCGGTGCATTTTTATAAACTAATGCAAGAAAACATCATCTGGATTTCAATTTGAGGTAAAAACAGAGGAGGTTTCAGGTGAAGGCTTTCATATTTCTCTTTATTATGTTTGTGGCAGTGTCCAAAGCATCTTGTAATCCCCTCCAAACCATCAGCCATCGAGGTGGAAAAGCTTTTACACCAGACCTGGAAATGTAAACAAGACCATTAGATGGAAAAATGAGAAGGGAAAAAGAGGGAGGTTAGAATTCCCAGAAAGTTTTGCATCAAAACAGTCTGACATGACTCCAACCCTGCAATGTCTGTCTAAGTGTCTGGGAGTGACTACGCTGGAATTTTTTTAATACAAGTAATCCCTGAAGAAGCTTGAGTTTCCACTGAGTTGTGTTTAGAGAGACATGCATTTCGTGCAGAAACAGTGACATCTAACAAGTCCTGAACAAAGTGAGCAAACCTATATGTTGCTTTAGATATGCCGCCAAATGCATAGAATAAAGTCAGAAAATCTTCATCCTCATTCATTCTACTTCCTATATGGGTTTCCATAAGCATTTAAAATAACACTTACTCCTCATTATGATGCATTGACATAAGGAACATTAGGCCAGTGGTCATTTTTGAACCTAAGACTAAAGCTTACTGAAGGTCTGTCTGAAAAAGGTCTTACATTTGTGAAGTCAGGAAGAGCATCATTCATCCAATTTGCCACCTGTGTGAGATAAATGTTTTGAGAAAAGCTTTTCTAATTGAAATTGTAAAAAAGAAGTCTGCAAGTCACAAAGTAAGACTCACCGGAATCAATTGACGCTAATTAATAAATTAGAACCAACACCAAATAAGTACCATTGTTTACAAGATTACAAGAACAATGCATGCTTCATTTCAGAAAAGGTTGCAGATTTATCTTTCCCTTATGATTCTCATTTTTTGCCCAACAATCAACAGACTGCAGTGTTTAGCTCCTGGACTTCACTGTTGGAACTACAATTTTAGGGGTTACCAAAGTAGTGTATGCTTATTGGTATTCATTAGATTGGATTAGGCCTAAAAAACGTGTCAGAGTGCTCATGGTTTCTTGAAGTAGATGGTGGTCTATAGAGTTCAAGGCTTGGACACTAAACTAAAGAGTCAAATAAAATGTATTTCTTTGAGAAAGTCGAAAAGAAAACACACATTCATTAGAGGAACATGTTTTGACGTAGGCGTTTAAAAGGGTCAGACCACAAACTGCAGACAATAGTCTCTAAACTCATTTCTTACCTCTGGTGCAGCTGCGGTGCTTGGACTCCCTCCAAAGAAATCACGCCAAACTTGACAAATTGATACACCGAGGCCCAATCATAACATCCGGACGTGGGGCACGAATTGTGGTTCCTGCGAGCGACTGATAAAACCTGCAAGGCTCAAAACTAAGAAAACATTCAGCACCACATCAATAGGACAGGTTTTTGCTTTGGCGGCAGAATTTCTGAGACACGTGCACTGGCAGTAACTGAGGATGAAGCGTGCGTTGGATTGGCTGTGACTGCCCCGTCCTCGCTAATCACAATCTGGTGTCTGAGAAAGATGAACCCGCTCCTTAAATATTCCCCCGAGGACTTTCATGTATGTCTTCAAACTGTCTTCGGTTCACACAGCACAAGAAAATGATGTTGCATAAAGGAAATGCATATGTAGTGGCAGCTAGACATTCAAAAGGCACAGTGTCCAGACACAGTGCCAGGTGTTCGATGTAATTATTCCAAAAAGTTAAATAGTAAAGTGGAAATGTTGCACCTAAATATGTGCAGACCAGACTTAGAAAACAACAGAGAGTCTAAGTTTATGCTTGAGGGAAACTTCTTTTAGTTATCGAGACTATGTCAAACCAAGACCAAGTCAAAACCAGCACCAGTGTACAAGGACTTAGGCCCTCTTCAGCGCTGCATTACTCAGCTGCAATGAGCTCACCACCTCTCGACCTCTAACAGACCTAAAAGCAGTAATTATTGCCTTAACTGTCATTTAGGCTCTCATCCTTCAGTCAAGAGGTGTTTCTGCTTTGTCAGCGGTGACAGACACTGGCCATTAGCGCTGTCTGTCTCCAACATCGTGAGGAATTACAGACAAATGACCTACAGCACTTCTCACCTGCTCTGACATTTCCCATCGCTTACTATCGGTTTTCTCATTCGGTCTGGCTGTATTTTTTCATGTTTACTCATATAAGTGGAAGTGTGACTGCCATATAGTGTGTAAAACCGTACACTCATGTGATTCACTGATGTGTTTTAAAAAGGTTTCTGGACAACAGTAGAGCGCTAAGGCCCAGAGCAGTGGGGCATATCAACACAGCAAACACGTTATACTATTACTAGTCTCTGAAAGTCTCTGAAATAGTGGCATAAAACACAGTGCTGTGTGTTTGGATGCACTGCTTCATGATACGTCACTGGATATGATGGTATCATATCCATCGCCCAATCATTCATAATTTTCTTGGACTTTTTTTTGACAGTATATGGTTTGGTTTGAACTCTTCTTCAACCTCAGGGGGTCATAAAAAACAAATGAAAGTAGAAAGTAAGTCAAATATCAAGATTATTTGACACTTTTTACTGGTCATTGAAAAGGGCAAAAACATGTAACTGTTTTTAGAAATAAATTGAATTGCTGCATGTCCATGTCATCTGGTAGATCTTCTCATTTTCAAACATTTGCCAGATAATGACAGCATTACCGTCTATTTATCTAAGTGTGTTTGTGACATGTATGTTGGGCAAGACTCTCAGACAAAGGCTTGTGTGGATAATTCAGCCGTTCAGAGTAATGTCTTGCCGCTGAGCCTGCTGACAGACGGACATGCTCTGTAAACACAAAAGCGTTCTCTTTCACTGTCTGGGCCCAGGGCCGGAAAACAAACTCTCCTGCTACGAAGACACTTAAACAAGAGAAGAAACAGAGAGGTTGAAGGGGAATTGTGGCAGTAGGTCTTCGAGTACATTTTCTAAAGCATGTACAAAACGTTTTCTTTCCCCTCATCTGTTTTTGTTCAAATCACCTTCTGTTTTGTGTGCTATACTTTTCACTCTATTCGACCAATTTAAGCTTTAAGTGTCTTAGCGACATTTGCCAATATTATGTCAGGAATCTGTGACAACTCCTCAACTCTTCGGCCCTAAATGATGCAAGTTATGTCTCAAAACATTTAGGAATGATCCTGCAGAAGACATACTGCTAACGTCTAAGAAATATTTGACCCCCGGTTGTTACTATCACTCTTTCAGATGATTGAGCTCATACCTGGTGAGACATTCTTGAGGCATTCTTTGAGTAATCCCTGGCTGTCAGCTGTCAGCTTTAATGTGAATTAGTGGCGCTATGAGTGAAGTAAAAACAGACCCTGAGGCAGATCCGACAAAAGCCACGTGCACGTCCTATCGTTCGACCCCTTTAGTGTCTTTAACAAGTTACAGCAAGCCGCGCAGAAATGGAGGAATTCGGTGGTGGACATATTTTTTCACTGTCACGCACCGGGAAAAGGAGGATGATTTGTTTTGACGTTTATTGATTGCTGCGAGGGCTCGGGTAAGAGGTGAGTCCGAGGTTGTATTTCTGTCAATGTGCTGAAAAATTAAAACGTCCACCCACTTGAGGAGAGGTTGTGAGGTCAATCGCTCGGGCCTCATGTAAGGGCTGTAAACGCAATAGACTGCAGGTGGGAGAGGCTCTATGAATTTGACAAATAGAAGCATAAATATGGAGATAAATTAAGAATGGAAAGGATAAAGAGCACTAATAAACTTACTTATTGAAGTCAAGGTTATGATAGTAATGAGTGATAACAAGTGTAATGTATAAGAAATAATTTAGCAGACATTCAGTGTACTAAGAACCTAATTTAGTTGCTTTGGCTTAATATACTATGAAATACACTGCTGTACACATAAATAATAATAATACAGCTGAATGTGTTTTTATTGTCTGTGACACTGACAGGCATTTTTCTTTTGGATGCTTTAGTAATGCTTATTCTAATCTCACTTTAACAGTCTTTAATGAGGAGGCACAGGTCCTAAAATAAACATAACAAACGTGAAAGTGTGTAACCCTTAGTTGGTGCAGCCTTTAAGCTTATACATTTTCTGACATATTCTGTAAAATTATCTTGTTTATGCAGATTCCATGATCATTATTGGTGGCTAATAAGCTCTTAAAACACGCATGTATTTTAGGCACATAATAAAACAACATTACATTACTATGTTAATAGATATAGAAGCTTTAAATCTTCTTTTCGGGGTGGCTCAAAGCGCTGACCACATTCTCAGGAGACCCAAGTTGAACTCCGACTTGGGTTATTATCACAATTTCATTTCCCGCTTTCTCAAGGTTATTTTCTGTCAGTCAACAATCTAATATCAAATAAAGTCCTCTTTTGTGACTGAAGTTTAAAAATCAAGATGGACTGAATAAGGTAATCTATTTCCAACATTATTATTACATAATTACATTATTCTTCTTATTATTATTATATTACATATAATTACAACATTATTTATTTCCAACTCATTCCAATAAGGCTAAATGGATAAAAAGTGAAATGTCTTTACAATGAAAAGTAAGACATAATAATTTTCTATTTAAAGCAATAGTGAAGATATAAAACCATAATAAACAAGCTTCTCAATTTAGATTCAAGGGATATAAATAAATACTGAAAACACATATCTGCAGACATAAGTCATACTCTTGTACCTCTCTCGTTGTGCGGTAGAGACTCAGGGCGTTAATCATGGCTCTAAATAAATCTATAATTGTTGCAAACGTAGCTTCCCAAGCAGTTAAAGTTTCAGCTGTCAAAAACTATGAGGCTGTTAGTTGATGTTGTTTTTATTCTATTCTGCACATTTAACGTTTTATTAACAAATGCCATCACCTGTGTCTCCCAAAAACCCCTGAGCCCTCAAAACCAACATCTGACGTCACAGCGGCTCCATCCAGCTCTTTGTGGGAAGCGTTTCCTGGTCTGACGGCTGAAAAGATGCTGCTTCTGTTTACTTACCATTTTCATCCTGATACAAAGTGACAGTTGTGGTCAGTAAAGTATTTGAAGTTTAAAAAGCTTTGCTGCATGTGCGTCTTACACATATTTGGCTCTTGGCTGGAAAACTGTAGACTCAAACATAAGCAGACCAACATGTATTTCAAAGGTTTGGGAAAAACCTATTAAAGATTATAGGTTAGATACATAAGTATGAACACCATGGCTGACCCAAGAGGTGATGGGTTTAATGAATGGGATTTACTAAATCAGCCAAAATGTTACAATAATACAGTATTAACTGTGGAAGAACAGTTTGTAGTCATTGTAATTCCAACCAGAACAAACAATAAAACAGCTTGAACTGTAACAAAACTCTCTGTGAAAAGATTAAGAGTGTCCTAAAACGCTTTCGGCTCCTGGCAACACAACGACAATAGGAAAAATTTGTAAAACTGTGCTTCAAAAAAAACTAATTGTCTGATAACACATTGTTAATGTTGGCTGTATACATCTAATTTGAGGGTTCAGCATTGCCCTAATTATGGTCTGGATCAGTGAGATTACAAAGGTTCAGTTTTCTCACTTATAGTTAGGACTTGTTCACATCATTTTAAAACATCACTAACCAAAGTGATGCTGTATGTGCACCAGCTCCAGCTTCAGAGTACAGGTTGTCTGGTGTTATCTTCGCTCCATAAGACTTTTATTATGACAGGCACAGTTTACTGCTTAAACAGTAGCAACAATTAATGAAGTGACAGGTTCTGTTTAAAAAATAAAAATAGGTTAATGCCATAAAGTTATTTTATGTAACCTGTGATATTGCGGCCTCCTCCTGTTCTTTTGAATTCTTCTATAACAGGAATTAAAGAGGCGAGTCTGTGGCATGCAGACAGGCTCCAAATGGGTTTATCAGCCAACAAGAACAATACCTAGTCTTTAAACTCTGCCCATTCAGGCGCCATGACTCCAAAATACTTGGATTATTGCGATATTCATTAACATCAGCTAATGGGACGGAAAATGCGACCGGTGTGAGTTGAGCCACACCAGCACTGTTTTTGTTCATAGCTGCCATTTCTAATAGAAACCTGAGACTAAGAGACTTAGAGTGTAACAATGAGAACAGGGGAGCCTTTCCTTCCCGTTTCCCACCTGCTCTCTGCCAGCGCTCACAAATCCACTTCCCCAGTCGGACTTAATCATGGACCACTCTGGCGCCGTGCTCCTGCTGCCCCCGAGTAGTGTTTTTAACTCAGGGAGAAAGGGAAAGTTGCAGCTCAGAGACAAGTGTGTGTGTGTGTGTGTGTGTGTGTGTAACGCTGCACCTGTGGCACTTACAACATGTCTGGAGGCCAAACCGCTGATCGCAATGTGAAGAATATACCTTTCGTCATCAGGACTTTCCCAATGTGACAAGCTGCTGGGGTTATATCAAATAAGAAAAAAGGTGTGCTAGGAGGTTTTGTCACACACATGTCAGCCAATGGGAGAAGAGTATTTAACCAGGATGGAGATACATTTAAGGACATACTAAAGCCTTGTAGCATCCACACAGTTACTCGTCTGACAGAAGATGTTTTTTTTTTTATCTTATTTCTACTATTTCATCTCTTTTCATGTTCACTTGACTGCCATTAACCACCAACACTTCAAAGTCCTCCTTCTACCCAGGGTCCTTTGCTGCGCTGAACTAACCACTTGTTTTCACAGCTGCCGGTCCTGATGCCAAGGCCCACTCGCTGCCCTTTTCCGCCGCACGGTGTGAGTAAGAGGTGAGTGGGGGGCCGGTAATGTCTGGGAAAAATTGAAGTGTTTTGAAATTTAAAAGAGTGAAAGTTACAGCAAAGCAAAATTAACTTGTCCCGAATGTGGTAAATAAAGAGTCTTGAGTTGGGCCTGACAATGAGAATGAATGTCCATCTCCATTTGTCATGTGTCTCTGTCTGATGTCAGCTTTGAGGCGTCCCGTCTGGGGATTCCCATTATGTCACTGATCTCCCGGGACTGTGTTGTCACCCGGTCCCTCTGCAGATAATGGACACCCGGAGGTGGCTGCCACACACGGAAGACACTGGCCTGGGGCAGAGTAAGGAACAGAATGTGAACAGAATGAAACTGTCAGGGTTTCCACAAATTTTTCAAGACATTTGAAGGACTTTTTCTCAACAGTTCAAATTAACAATAGCTGGGTTCATCTGTGAGTATGACTTTGGGGCTGTGTCTGAAATCATTTCCTAGTCTCTAAACCACCAAGGACTGCAGGAACTTCAATTTGTAAACCATTTTGGGCTCTTTCTGTTGCTGTCACATGAGCACATTTCAATCAAAGCCCATGTAAATCTTATCTTTGGTTAACTACTCTCTAAATTCCCAGGTTTTCCACAACACATGTGAACCCTGACTGTAGACAATTATACAAGATGGCATCATATTCAAGGCTTGACTGCTGCGGTCAGTGTATCCCCCTGACAGTCATCACAAAGGACAATGATGAGCCTGTCTTTCTCCATGAGACACTGAAGGGCTGACACAGAAAGGATGCTGCGGTTAATGATAAAATGGATGATGCCAGAAGTCAAAAATGAAAGAGTAATGGAAGCTCTTGAAAAAAACTATTCTTTAAATCCACCAGGTTTGTTGTTCCCTGGCTTTATCATATTTGTAATAGACAGCAGTTTTCATGTGCACATTGAAATATAATCATCGCTCTCTTGTATTTGTACAATTGCAGCTGCTGTGCGAGATGAGAGCGCTGGCAGTAGAACCAGTGGAAAGTGCACACGCGTCGGTCTGCGGAGTCTGTGGAGTCTGTGGAGTCTGTGGATCTGTCAGTGGGCCACGGAGGCAGCGGTCATAGGAAGTCCAACGAGTTCAACCAAACCACTTCCTCCCATTCTAGTCGACAAAGAGATTAGGCATCCCCGCTTCTGCCCCACATTTACAGCTGGAAGGTCCTCCGCACACAAGCCCAAGGTCATGTGAAGGGTTCAGGTGCATCAAACAGATCTATTTGTGCATAAATCTGCTGTGGTTTATTTCACTTTTAAATTTCACAATTTGGCAAATGCTCTGACAAATGGTGACATTGTTTCTGCCACAGCAACAAGCACGAGCCAAGACGAAGTGCTTTCAGATCAGAGAGAAGTCGGATTTATATGTGACAGTAGACTTAGGACTATTGTTTGCAACACAAAATTTATGTCCTCTGCAGAATAAAATTGGGCTGTAAACGGAATTTTGTTTGCCAGTATGTTCCCATTTGACACATGATAAATAACAAATGAAGAGTCCACTTCCAGCTTGGGGCTCATCAGTGGTTGTTGTTTTTGTCACCATTGCACAAAGAGTAACTTGGTAAAGTTAACCCGTTACATCTGTAAAAAACAGTGCTTAAGAGTCAAGTTCAAAGCCGGAGCGGACGTGTCTGATGATTGTCCGACGGGAAAAGGGCACCGATAAGAGAACAGAGGAGTTGCGAAGATGGCAGGAAGGAAGGCCACAGAGTTATCAGAACCAGGCTGAGAATGAGCAGGGATCAGAGACTAGATAACGAGAACTGTACAGAGTTTACAGACGGAGGTAGGGGTAAAAAAAACAGCACTGTTACTGTCAGTGGTAACATTATTCATATATTGCATAATTGCATTGCAGTCATCTTGAAAAAAACGGTCTATAGGAGTGCACTTTCTAATAAAACAGTTTCCCTGAATTTCATCCAGTATGAAAGATTTCAGTTGTATATTGTTCCTGAGGGAAAATAATTGGCTACAGTTCCTCACACAGCTGCAATGGATTCAATACATTCAGGAGAAGATAGAAAAAACAGTGTCTGTGTTCCTCTCCATTGACTTTTCAATAATGCGCTACAAACTGGAGTTTTTCACCAAATCCCGACAAAGACCAGGGTGTACATCTGAGAGAACACATTTCTCCAGCTTAACAGATCTCTCCATCTGATCAATATGGAGAAATAACATTTGCAGTTCTTTAGGAGCCTAGTGACATAGCTTTGCTAGTGAATACATAACTCATCATCCAATTTCATTAATGATATGTGCAAGTAAACTTTTCTGGTCTTAGTTCTGAGACTTATAACACGTGTCTCTGATAATACAACACTACAAACTGCACATCTTAATTTAGTCAAGGAGACACAAGATTTTTTAACACTTAAGTGACACGGAGGTCTCATAAAGAAGGAAACGAGAAAGGCATTAAGTCCAAAAGAAAGTCAAATTTCAGTCTTATCTTAGGTACTGTGTTTTAGGGCAGAATGTTTTAGTGGGACATTTAGTGTGTGTGGCCTGAACTGCTATAGTACATACTTCATATAAGTGCATAATTTCAGTGAGGCATCCTTTCCATTCAAACCTGTATTGAGCATTTCCACCACAGTCAGACTACTCCTCCTGCTGTGAAGCAAGTAGACCCCAACATTCAGCTTAAATCAGCTTGTGTTGGGTTACACTGCCTCCTGGACGGCATTAGAGGAACTGCACTTACTTGTTTGTTCAAATGAGACTCAGTGTTGCAGTGCATTTGAATGAACACCAGGAGGCATAAAGGAACACTGTGGCTGAAAGTAGGGCAGTGAGTTTTTCCAGAGGCCTTTTCCCTCTGCTTCATTTTGAATGTCTGCACTTAAATCCAGGTAAGAAACCATTTTCCAAGGACTTAATTATTCAAGATTCAGCACTTTCTCACTGAGTTTATTACTCCATTTGTAAATACACAAGATTCACCTTGAACAACTCTGACTAAAAAGGTTAGCCTTGTAATATAAAGAATTACAAGGCTCTGAACTGAGCTGCAGGGGTCAAAGAAGAATATTGTAGACTGAACCAAGACTAAATGGGTTTAATAAACCAGGTCTAAACCATGAATAATCCAGGACTTTATCTGGATGATGATGAGGCAAAAAGTAAATACAATACAGATATTTGTGCAGTCCTGGCTAAAAGTTACATTTTAAGTTTACAGATGCAATACGGCAAAAAGTTATCTAATTCAATTTTTCCGTTTCATGGCATGTGGGAACTGTGTTTGTGCTTGGTTTGAATTTCACCGTGGGTTATTGTCATTTGTTCAGGTGCCTCTTGACATCACCGTTCTCTTTCTTCATTTCCTTCACAACTCCATATCCCCAGGAGAAAAGGGTGAGGCCGTATAATGACAAAAGCAGAGGCGATTGGAAAACCACACCCAGTGGAGACAGAAGAGGAATGGCCGGTCCGAGCAGCTGAAACGTCCAAATGGTAGAAACAGGTGAGATTCTTCTTGCGCAACGTAATGACTTGCTCCAAGAAAAAAAAAATGGTTTTGAAAAGGATGAGTAAGTGCTAATAAAAAGGGGTCAACCGGAAGTCACTCTGAGTTTTCTGTTAGAGCACAAGAATATAAGATTATAGAGTTAGTTTTAAGTCTCAGTTTTAGGAAGCTCATACATTACCTGCCCACATCCAGGAGTTCAGATGCTATAAAAGCCTTCATTGTTCCCCTCTTTATCACTTTCCTCTCTGCTGTTTGTCCTTTCCTGCACTCTTACCTGCTCTTATCTGCCGTCTCTTTCATCTCGGCAGAGGCCTCGTCACGGCGGACAAAGACCGAGCAGGCAGCGAGGGGGCATGAGAAGAGAGAGGACCCCAAAGCTAGCGTCTTATCTGCTGCGATACAGAGGCCATTGTTCCTGGGTTTTGCCGCGGGGCCCTGTGATCACGGAGGCTGATGAACGTGAGGCCCCCCTCTTTTAAGTCTTGCTCTTTCATCTTCAAGGAGCAGTCTTCCTCCTTGTCTTTCAATGAGCTTCTTTAGTTCCTCATCATTGAGAAATTTCACAGAGGAAAAAAAAACTATAGCAGTAGGTGAAAGTTCCTAAAAGAATTTTAAAAAGTATCTTTGAAGTTAAGGTTTCCTTTATCTAAACTATTATCGCAGTTATTTTCTTCCAATTTTCCAGCCACTGTGCCTGGTCTTGACATGGATTACTACTGCACTAGTCCCAACAATAAGAGGTCCAAAGGTTAAATTAGGCAAAATGAAAAAGTGAAGGAAGACACTTTGGTCTGTGTTTTTTAACACTTCTAGCCACCATGAAATAAAGGCTTTTTTATTTTTGTAGTTAACCAAGTGACCGACACCAAGTCATGACCATTTTGTCTGAATTTATCTGTGCAGCGCCTTCTAAGTTTTACTAAACCAAGAACTTTACTGTTTCAACATGTCAGCTACTTTCTACCGACTCTCTCCATTCAACACTCCATATTTGATTTTTTTTCTTACCATGATTTTGTTTAGCCTTTTGTTAATAAGACCAAAAACTGGAGTTGCATACAGTATGTCCGGGCAAATAACTCTATGTAGTGGAGCCTCCAACAATCTTTAATGGGGCCTTTAGGGAGCAACAGACTTATAAAAATGGGTTTATTAGTTACAATATCTTGGAAAAAGATGCAATGAGGAGAAAGCTGAATAGGCCTATGCGCTATTTATTAAGAACCCTTAAAAAAAAGAAAAATTTCTGTTTCATTTGTCATTAAAGATCCTCCAATACCAAACCAAGACCAACTGAAACAATGTCCGCTTTTATAAACCGTCCACAGGCCAAAAAGTGGAGCCCCACTCTTGTGTTTTGACGTACGCTTACCCCAGTTACCATGAAGACGGCATTCCCACCGGCTTTCGTGATGGACAGGAAGTGGCACGTGAGGAATGTGTGAAGACTCCTAGCGCCAAGATGTCCGACAACAGTTTGCCGTTCCCATTTCCCAGCAGCCCGTGACCCTTTGGGCTTCGACACCTTAACCTTTCGACTCCTTCCCTGACAGGACATGCTTTCATCACGGGGTGAAAAAAAAGTGACAGTGAGTAGCTGCTTGATGAAAGGTCGGAGGTCAAGGTAGAACATGCAAGATCAAGGTTTAAGGACATGCTTTTAGACTCAAGAGGCCAGTTACACAGTGGATTGAATAGGTAACAGCAGGGTATTCTCTGTCCACTCCCGGTTTGGAAAAGCAGACCGGAGACCTTTTAAAACTCACTTTTAGTTCAGGGACATATCCATCTCTTTTACATCTCAACGTGTCCTAAAAGGTGTTGACATGAAGGGTCTAAAGGAGTCCCATATATATCCGACAGCTGGAGGTGGCAACAGAAGTGTCACAGAGGTCAGATAGAAGGAGACAGCTCCATCTGAAATTGGACAGCTTGGCTTTACGGGACATTAATGATGTATTAATTATGCACATAGCATTTTAATATAAACTTTTTTTTATTTATGCAACTGTCCTTTTAGTTTAAAACGTATGTAGCTTATGTTTGTTTTTGTTTTTTTTCTCAGGAAGCTAGGATATAGTGGACATATGCTGGTTGTTTTTGTTGCATAAATGTCTGATTGAGACAAGATTTTCATCATGAAAAGGGTTTGCTTTGAGGATATAAAGTCAGAGAAATACATTTTGTAAAACAACATGAAGGAATCATGTTTTTGTGCAAAAAGTCACATAATTGGATCAACATTTGACTCAATAATTACTTTACAAACTTTATGCCCGTTGTTATATTTGCTTGTACAGAGATTGGAATGAGAGACATTATTGTTCATTGACAGATTAGTACCATATAAATATTAAAAACCATAGGGACAAGCATTTACCCTTGAGGAACTCCAAATAGATAAGGCATAGATAGGCATTTTTGTGGTACTATTGGTATAAAACATGTCTTTATGCATTTGGTCTACCACTGTGAGGAAAATAAAAGGTATCTACACTACAAAACAAACAAACTAGATCAACATTTGACTTTTTAAACGTCTTTAACAGCATCTCACAAAACATAAAACATGGGAAATATCTAAAAATCTTGTTGAGATTTCTCTTCTCCACTTTGATTGGCGAGTGGAATTTGGCAGTAATCCACGCTAAATGTTTTGGTTGTGTTTAACGGACAAATGTTGGCGGTGATCTAGTAAAAGCCCACTCGGGAACAGGCCTCATTTTGCTCTTATTGTTTTCAGAAGGTAATAGCGTAGAGTAGATGCTTCACTTTTTTAACAAGCCTCTTGGAAAGTATGTGCGAGTGGACACGTATGTTGTCATGGACACCAATAAATGTTTTTTTCTGAGTCCTGTCCGATGTCTGACCAATGACCTCTGACATAAACAAACCGGGGCTTTCTTAACGGAGGCATACAGAGCTTAGCAGTAGCTTCAAAGTGCTGTTTGACTATTTGACCCCTAATAGGTCTGTGTACAGAAAGAGCAGGCCGTGATGTCATCGTGCGCACCCCGGAGGACGTCTGCGAAATGTCAAGAGTCGCTTTAAAGACACTGACAAGACAACAAAGCCCGAGCTTCAACTGTGAGCGATTTAAAAGGATTGAGCTTTTCTGTGGTATAGCCTCTGTAAGCACGCACAGCGAAGCATGAATGAGTATAATCGGGCCGAAGGATCAAAAGCAAAGAACTCTGCACTATCTCAGGTCAAAGAGTAAACCCTGGTTTGGCTTCTTAGAAAAACTATCACCCGTGTAAGAGATGGGTTTCTACATGTTTACTCAGTGCAGATAAGATGAAGCTGTGCAGACTTTCACTGGAAGGCTGGGCAAAAACGACTAGACGTAAACGCATCACTGCAAATGTTAAACTTTACTGCAAGAGAAGAGTGTGTTAGACAAAAGAATATTGCTGAAATCCTCACTAGCTCCAGTATCCACATTAGTAGGTTAACATGTTTTTGGACATATTAACATTGCTATTCACAGACTTTTATTATAACTTTAATTACTAGCAGTTTAATTCCAATATAATGTAAACTCTCTTTATGATGTTAAAAGTTTAATGCTAATAACGCTCAACCTATGTACTTCACTGTTAAAAGGTTTAATGTTGTGGTTATGCGTTTAAATAAGTCCAAATTAATCTTATGTTTGCAAGATCTTATGGTAATCCTATATTACATTCCATTTAGGTGCAATAAACACGTAAAAAAACGACTTTACTCCACGTTGGTGCTGGGTAAACGTTAGAGGTCGGGCTTCATGTGTAACCGCCGTTAACCTGGCTACATTTCCAAGTCATAAGAAGGTTATTTCTTCAGTTGGACGCACACAGTGAATTATCAAGTTGGCCGAAAACATTGAACCTAAGCTACAAGTCCGCCTCTTCCCAGAAATGTCTTTGCGGCGAGCACTGGGCCGGTCAACGCTGCTTCTTTTTGAGCCATGTTGATGATTTTGACGACAAAGTGCTAAAGTTGGATCCGCCTGGCCTGCGTCGGTCCAGAGTAAACCTCCCCCCGATTCAATGGTGTTTATTTTCAAGCATATTTCTTAAAAGGGGGGCAGATTTGTGTCAGCTGAGCTCACGTGCTGGTGTTTATGCATGTTGATGTGGAGATGCATCAGAGCCGCGGGTGTTACTGAGGTATGACTGTCCCACAACCTTAAAGCTGCTGTCAGCCATTTTAGCCCGGCGTTACCTGGAGACAGAGTTGTTGTTTGGCTAATACTGCAGCTCTGTGCTTGCTCTTTTCACCTGTGTGCAACATTAACTACATTAAAACGTAAAGAAATAAGTCGCAAAAACACATTTCTAGTGCACAAGATAATGGTGTGAGTGCAGAAAGATTTTAATTACTAAAACAACAAAGTTTTCTTACAACACAAATAGAAGCTAAAGATTAATGTAAATTAAAATTTCAGTTTTATTAAAAAATATTGCACTCTCTCTTTGTGCTTTAAGCTATTGGTGTTTCAGGAAATGGTATCTTTGGTTTACATTACTCTTGTACACTGCAAAGTATGATGCAACAAATGAATATGTGTATTTTTAGAGCAAAGTAACCAACCTTAACATACGTGTATTATGTGATGCAACTGGGACACAGAGAATTATATAAGAGTGCAACATTAACCACTGCATTCATTACAAATGGGCTTTTAACTGCTTTTCTTGCCTTTGTGGTTGTTACACAATACTGTGTGATTTTCTTCTGGTAAATCTTTGAGTCAAGCTGAATTTCGGGGTTGTGGTGCGTCCTTGTTACAAGAAGGTTACAAGAGGCATTTAACCCCTTCTGACACGTGCCCGACTGGCAATAGGATGAAATTTTAATATGTTACAAATTTGGGCCACAGCAAACTATCCAGTCGTGAGGACATAAATTGTGAGCTCTCTCCTCGTGTGCGGTTTACTCGTACCGTGTGAGCTGAGGTTCTATTTGAAACTAATACCTAACCTAATAAAAACCTAAGCATTTAAAACATCAGTATGGTTCATCAAATTTACACGCCCCTCATAAGAGATGTTTATAATAAATTGCTGACTACAATGAGTCTTATGTAAGATGATTTATTTATAAGATATAATGCCAATCAGAAGAGTTTATCTAAAATGAAATGACTCAAACGCAAGCTCAGTATCAATGTCTTTCTTGCTTGGTTTCTCTGATTGTTTTTTGATTTTTCCTTTATGTCTGTTGGAACTGCCGCTTGAAAATCTGAACTTTGTATAAAATAGAACAAGAATTAAGAACAATTTATCTGTGTCTGAACGTACCATCTGTAACCAAACTCTTTCCCATCACTCCTCATCGAGCACCTGGCTGTAGGTTTAGCGAGTCTGACCAAAGTGGACTCAATCCAAACCACAGCAGTCTCTGACCATCACACTCTTTAGGACAGCAGCGGCTATTTATACCGAGAGAAACACAAGCGCACACTTCAAATGCTCAGGCCTAACCAGCCGCAGCATTCCTCACCAACGAGCGAGCACTTTGAACCCTGCAGAGAAGTGCTGAGAAGTCTATACGGACATCAGCACCAGGCTCTGAAGATGACCCTGAGAAGCCGCTGTCAAATGCCTGGAGTTTTAAAATGTTTCTGAGAGAACAATAAAAAAGTCAGCATTGTAAATCGCTGCACAGGTTTATCTAACAATTTGTGATTCATTTTGTTCAAAGAGGAAACGGTGAAATAAAAACTCCATTTACACAATGGAGCAAAAACAACCATTTATTCACTGACGTTAACTGGACAAACACCACAGAATAACCGTCACTCCAAAGCCTAATTGTCGTAACATGAGTCATTTGGTGACTGTGCTGCCTGATCTCTTCAAACAATGTTCTCTTTAGGCCCCGTCCCAGGAATGGCAGCAGCGGACCATGTAATGTGTTTCTCTTGGCGTTAGGAGCCCAGCACGCTCGTCAAATGATTACTGTAAATGTGTGCGTGCTTTGGCCGGCAGCACCAATCAGAGAATTGCCGCTCAATCATTAAAGGCATTTCAGCTATTTCAGATAAAAATAGATGACGTCGTGTGTTGACAGTGAGAGGAGGCTATTTCAAACTGTTTCCAAAGATAAGAATGTTCACTTTTGACTGTAATGGGTGGGGGCTAATGGTAACCTTAATGACCCTTTGTACCAGTGTGTTCAGATTTTTGGGGCATGGTTATTCAGCTCGAGCCACACTAGGGACTTGTTCAGGTGGCATTTGGCCTTAAGAAAGACTAAAAAAGAATCACAACTCTCTTTAAAAGTCATTTTTAAACTTGTGGGCAGCTATGGTAGGGGGCAGGGACCTGCTATAGCTTATTAACATAAACATAAACATAAACATTTTAAAAGGTATGAAACAAAATCAATACAAAAAGCAACACAAGGGCTTAGTTTGTCCTCTCTAGGCACCTGTAGAAAGAGAAAAAAGGAAGTAATGGCGTCATCAACCTGGTTCTTTGGAGCTTTACTACAAACTAAAGCTCCATGTACAAAGTGAGAGGTACTGCACCTGACATTTTCCAGACCTGGGGCGATGATAAGACTCCTTTTATCATGTTATTACAAAGTCAAACTAAATCATTATGTTGTTGCTTTAATAATAATAATAATCGTCTCCATCCATCTGGGTGCAGTGGATATAAAACGTGCCCCAAAGCCGTGAATCCCACTTCCTTTGAGATTGAGCCAAATTCATATTTACAGTCAGGGCCCTAAGAGTTGGTGCAGTCTTTAATTTTCCTGCTTTTACAATAACAGTCAGCTGTGTGTGTAATGCATTATATGCATACCACTGAGAGATATATGTACTGAAGATACTGACAGGGACACACTTGTTGAACTAGTGCTAAGAGAACAGTCGTTTACAGATCAGTGGTTTGGTTTGTTACAGGTGAACAGAAACTGTGACCAGGGAAAACCATCAATGACAATAAAGGAGTGAGTAAACCCTCTCTGTAAGTTTATATACTGTTGTAATAGGGTTTCTAATCTTTAAATTAACATGTCCACAGTGTCAAAATCAGTTGTATTACAGTTGTTCATAAATAATAAAAAGGTGAGAAAAGGTGTTTTGAGGCTGCTTTAGAAAGAGGTTATTGTTACCAGCTTTAGACAGAACACAAAATAAGGACAGTCTGTCATCCAATCAACAAACTGCAGTGTTTAACTCCACCTTTTTGTAGCTGTACCAAACTATTACTACAAAATCCAAGGACTTACCTAATTGTTTTGCTTTTTTCAAACCCAGTTTGAAAATAAAAAGTGAACCGTAGTGGCTGTACAGCTTCAATAGAACCAAAGCTCAAGATACTGTATCATTACCTTTACCCATTTCCCATAATGATGAATAATACTGGCTTTTTGAAAGAGACGGGGTTTAAAAACAACCAAGGCAAAACGACTCAAACCGGTGAAGGATTGATGAGAAAAGAGAACAAAGAATAAAAAAAAACACTGTGATAAACCTATGGCCTTTTACAAAGCACTTAGTCAAGCAAGACAGAGTCATCAGTTTGAAATAACAATAGATATTTATTTTTGCTTGCTCTATGTCCAATAAAAAAATACTTTTAATTCAACATCTACGACCTGAAGAGGGACCTCAGTCGTGCCTTTTGCAGCTTTACCACTCTCCACCCGAAGAGAATATGCTTTGAGTTTGCAAAGATTTCCTCAAGATAATACAACAGAATTATGTTTTCACACTGGATTAGAGCAAACTGCATCAGAAATGTATGTGAGGTACACGAGGTAATTTTGTTGTTTTTTATTGTGACTGTGTAGTTCATCCCAGGCTACGGTCTTTTCCTTTTAACCTCCTGAAGGGTAACAGGCTTAAACTGTGATACAAAAAAAATGATGGTCGCTGGACTTTCTGATGGTGAAATAATGGCCGCTGATGTTTTTTTTTGACAGCATATGCATTCATTTGCCCATGTTTTGTTTTTCATTTGTCAGCTCAGATTGAGTTTTTACATAAACCCCACACGTTTCCAAATGACCTCTGATTTACTTTTAATGTCCGACTTTTTTACTGTTACATTATAAGGTCAGTCACTCAACAGTAGAAAATATTTTAATGTTTTTTTGGTATTTTAATTAACTTTACTTGTCTGTATTGTCTTTATTTGACTGATATATTGAAAAAAATAAGTATTTTAAAGGTGCAGTGTGTAAAATGTTATATGGAATATAGTTTACTAATAGTTTTACACAGAAGTGTAAACAAGTGTAAAAAAAAACAAACATCTAAAGCTCTATAAAACTTAGTAGAAGGAACCATTACTTCTTATTTCTGTTTCTACAGTCGCCCAGAGAGGACAAACTGAGCACTGCTGAAAGAGAAGCACATTCATGCTGCTATTTGAGCTCATATTGTTGCATTAATGTTTAGGACATTTATAAACTAAACCAATTTCTTAAGGGAATCTTCATCAGAAATATTTCCACTCTTCATAGGCAACAGCATGTCCCTGCAGGGCTACCGTAGCTGTTCACATGCTCTAAATAGGAGCAAAATCTTGATGTTGGTAAAAAGTTTATGCAAAATGAATGTGTAAATGTTGATCATAGTTTTTGGCCAGCACATTTAAACTTACTACTATGAATAAATAGACCAATCAGAGAGCTCCCTCAGACCCAGCAGAAGATTAGACTCAGGTTAAGGTAAACTTTAAGTTAGACAATAAAACCAGGTTGAGTTTATGGTTGTTCTCAAAGAAACTTAAGATAAACTCTCTGTGAAACTGAAAAAAAACAGAGTTTGGATAATCCTGCTTCTTAAAACATGGCCGCTAACTGCTAACAGTGTTTTCCTGAGCTCCTTTTACTGCAAATGACAAACATTAACTTGATTGAACTGAATGTGCCTGATGTGATGTGTCTATTACTGCATTGTCTCTATTTCCTTTAGACAAGAAAAGCCTCAAACTGAATCTCCAAATTCCTGTCACTGTGCACCTCTCCCTTTATCCCAGATACCTGCTCCGCCTCATTTCCACTTCAGACCTGACCACGATAAAGCTCTAGTTTAACGCTCCAGTGACCGCTAGCGGAACCGAGGCTCACAGTTGGGAAAATAGTGTGCTGTCTCTTTCGGGATGAGACGTTCTCACTTCTGTTTTTCAAATGCTTTCTGGCACATTTTGTTCAGGATTAAGTTACAACGGTAATTATTCACTCCTCATGCGTTTCCCCAGGGACCTCTCAGACTGACAAACACAACTGAGAACAACATCATGACAGCAATAACTGGCGTCAACAATTGTAATTAGTTCACACCAAAAACAGGAAACTGCTTGTTTTAATTAGTACCACTCGGCCTCATTTTTAGGAACAAAAACATCATAATAAATCACTCAGTGGGTTTCCCAGCTCTTTGCCTCGGAGTGGTGACCGATGCCGGGCTTCGACGTCACCAAGCGCTACGACTGACGGCCCGCAATGTTTCTCTTTATTATGTTCTAATCGTCTACATTCGTGCAAGATTATGACTAAGCGTGTAGCAGATTGAACTTGAAAGGCCCCCGTCATTTGACCCGGGACCTGCTCAGTGTTTCCCCGTCCCGAACATGTGGTTACGTTCATGTGTCAGTGTGTCTTGGCTCTGGAAGTTTTTTGAGGGTTATATCATGAAGGTTTGTACCGTACACGACGGCAACTCCATCTGTCAATCTCCAAGCCATGCTGCGACTTTTTTCACTTTACCGGGATCCTTATTAAATTCTTACGCCATGTAGCATATTTTTCTTCTGTTATGAGAACAGTGTGATCTTGTTTTGGACCGTAGTAACCGTATTATCATTCCCAGGCAGCACACACTCACGCTGCCAACAGGCTTTCCACGTCAAAGTTTGTGCCACTTATATAATCACTTCATACTAATTTAATCACTTAAGGACATCTCGTATATTCATGTTCTTTGTGTTTCACCCACTCGAATAAGTTGAGAAACGCAAATAAAACCAGATTTATAACAGCTGTCTCATTCTCTTTCGTGGCAATAACACAAAACAAGATTTCCAAGCAGCCGTTCGAGAGCACATTTAAAACTCCAATAGTATCCCCGTTTTATAAATTAGTCTTAAAATATATGCTTACTTGGTTTAATGTAACATACAGTCTACATCACTTTTGTCCAAATCAAATTATACTATTGTCTCTTTGATGGCCCTGGACCAACAGGCTCTTCTCACTTGACATCATTCAGTTTTTATTTCCTGTGGTTTATTTGTCGAAAACGTGACGATACAGCTGTGTCCCATTTGTAAACTATGCTAGAAACCAATCTAAACTACACTAAAAAACACATATTATATTTGAGGACACGTTCACACCTGTACTAGACATCTTCGTCTAAGTTTTTAACATTGGATTTAAAATGAACAGTGGTCGCCCCACTGCGATCCTACACTGACTCAAATGCTCTGGTCCCAGTGTGTTTTGTAATGTGACAGAGAACACTCTGTACAGCTCTATGACACAATACAAACTCTGAATGCAACATGTTGGCAGGAAAGCACCTAATCCTATTACTTAAATAGTAGCTACAAGGTAAAGCCCTGGACAGAGAGAGCTAAAGCTTGATTACTGTAGGTTTATGTCAAACATTTTAACTCTAAAACTGTGAAATAAAAGGGCTTTGTGCACTTGACAGCTCAAGATATTTGCTGGTGCTACTCATTTTTCACTCTTGCCTGCCTGACAGAGAGAGCTCTCAGCGTCAACAACAACTACAGGCCATCACTGTGGGGTCTGCAGCTGGGGGGATACAGAGGAAATGAAGGAGTGTTTCCAGTCCTCTCTGCAGGTCCTGCAGGTGTGACGCACCTGTCTTGTGAGCCCACATTCCCCCCTGGAGCCCTGTTGATGCACCAACATTTTGTTCCAGCCTGGAGCAGACATGTGAGTCCCATCTTTGAAGAGTCCATTCCCAAAGCAACAAGGGAAAACACAACACAGAGGCTATCAAAGACCCCCAAAAACCTTCTCCTGTCAGGACCGCCGTCAGTGGGACCCTCTCGACCTCCTGTTTACGCCCCGTGACTTTATGTGGGATAAACACTGACCTCTAAGCGGCATTGTTTACGGAGTGTCTGACTCAGCGAGGGGGTATTCCTGATGTGGTCCCGGTTGCTGTGGCGACAGGTGTTTGCACTGCACATGTGTGTGAGACTCGGAGTGGCCGACGGGAGCGCAGAGAGAGCGGGAGATGGTCCGAATGTCAACAGCTTCACACACTGCAGAGATACAGATGCCATAAATCAGAATTGACACAGAGCCACTGAAAAGGCTCCAGGTCCACGCCGGCCAAGCACATGCCTGGGGACATAATTAATGGCTCTTAGTGCACTCGTAAATAAGAGGTCAAATATTTGTACTGCAAATTCGATTTCAATACACTGCTAGCCTACTGACACAGATCTGGAGAAGGGCAAGACTAATGCACAAGGGACTCTATGAAAACGTCAAAAGCCTTGGAAAAAAACATTATTGCTTCTTGGACAGTGCTTGTTTGAGATTTGTTGAAAGACAAAATAACTATGTCATATTTGTGAAAATGTATTGGTTTTACGACATTATTTTCAGACAAGTCTCAGATGAGCACCAGGAAACTCAGGCCTTAAACTGTTTCTGTAAATTAAACCCTACTGTGAAAAGATTATGTAGCAACATATTATACTTGTACTCCTTATAGTTTTAGTTGTAGTTTGATAAAAAAAAATACAGATTGGATTTTCAAACAAAACAAACAAACAAACAAACAAATGGGAAAACAAATTGTGACCCAACTTGATCTGTTTTATGGTTCTAATTAGAGTGTGCTTTAGCCTTTCCAAAATGCTGCCCAATTCCAAAAGCAGCCAGTGTCATTGATTTCCAGAGATGATTTTGAAAATAATTACGTTGTATTTTTGGGGGTCGACCCAAATCAAATCTTTTGGACTGCCTGCTTGGGACCCATTGTAGTATACTATATTAAAATATTTACCTATTTTGTACATTTTTTTACCTGTACTGCCCTTTAAATGCATTTGGTAGTAAAGTCACTTAAAGGTGTTTCAAGATTTTCTTGTGAATAATTATTACTTCAGTGCTAAAGTACCACTTATAATGGAGCCAAACATTTAGTGATGTAAAAAAAAAACACTCTCCTCAGAATTTGACAAGAGGCCTGCTCTCACAGACAATGAGCGGGCCCTTTACCGGGAACCGCTGACGCTGAGCTCATCACTTTTCAGAAACTTCATCCAATAAAACAATTTATGGTTTTTTGCTGATGTACAGCTGGCAGGGCCATCACTAATGGCTTTAAAATGTGCCGTCTTTGGCCGGGGGAGGCTTCAGGAGCAAAAAAGAGGCTGGTGAGGAGTCAGAGAGTGTGAGCGTTCCTGATTTATGAGCACAACGCCCACTCCAAAACTTTCATTCGTTTTGCTCTTCCCAAGCCTGAAAGTGGTGCGATGTTGCAGCAGATCCAGAAATCTTGACATCATTGCTTTTTTAGTGAAACCCGGGCCAAAGCTTGTGAAGTGGAGGCTGTGTCGGTGCCAGTGCGATGAGCAGGGAGCCAACCAGCTCACTTATGGAAGGCTTTGAAGTGAGCGCTCACAAGACAAGTGCAGTTTGTCTCATGCAGCTGAAAGTGATGCTATTAGGCCACCAGAGCTGCGTCCACACCCAGCAGAAATAAAATAACACTCTTTTTAAGGAGTAATCTTAAGGCACTTTGTCAAGACAATTCAGCATATTCTCTAATTAAAAGGTTTAATTTCTCTAGGTTCATATGTATTGTTCTGTCATTTACGCTTTGCTCTAAACTACACTAAACTACAGCAGACTCAGAGGGTCAAAACTCTGCTCAAAATACCAAATGGCAAACAAAAGGCACCAGTTAATTGGCAAACATAATTTGCAGCGCTATCAAAGATACAATAACACATTTTCAGGACAATACCCATTACATACTCCTGTATGTAATGTAACGTCTGGGAATTTCTAACAACCTCCAGGCCATTCAGGTTTTCCAGTATGCTTGGGGATATGTTTAATAAGATGTAGGTTTTGCGGCCCTCGTAATGCTAATCTGGTCAGGCAGATCTCAATTTAACAGGACCTAAAACCATTCAGAAATGTGCTCTACCCACTCACTGACACACAGTTGGTTGCCATTTGCCAAAACCGTCTCATTTATTCTAAATTTGCAGTTTTGAGTTTGTTGGAAATGAATTAATACAATATGATTAATACATCTGCCTAAGAAACACAGAAGATCTTTTCCCGTCTCGTCGGAAAGTGCTGCTACGTGGACAATAGCGCCTGTGACTCATCACTCAGCCCACTGTTTACTTGAAAAAGCCTATGGTCTGTGAATGGACAGTTTGTGGAAAATGTGCACAAAGGCTCAGTTTTAGATGTGTTGAGGGAGTTTAGGGTTCAGACTGGTTGATAACTGGTTTGACTTGAGGTTTCGCAACAGACTAGTAAGAAAATAATCTCCCTTAAGCACGTCTTCCTGGCACTATACTTAAGATAAAGTTCATTAATGAGACCAGGAGCCACTTTACTAATGGACTTTAATGAGTAACAGGCTTTGAATGATATCAACAGCAAACACATGGAAGAATAACCACTGGACAGTGTGTCCTTATCACAGACATGTGAAGACTGCAGTGATTTTATGCGTTTACAGGGAAAAGGTGAATGAATGGAGTCCAGAAAAGGTGAGACACAGTAGTAGAAAAGTAAAACAGTGACTGGCTTTTGGTTTAATCTCTAACTCAGTGTGTTTTATTGGTCACAGTTTTTGTTGTATCACCAAAACTTCCAGACACAGCACACAATGCTTCTACCTCAGGGCTGTGGGGTGGGAACGCTAGTTGCTCCTGTCTGCTTCTCCAAACTAGGGCTGGTACTGACAATTATCTACTGTCGGGAATGCGTTACCCATTCGTAAATATCTCATAGACCCCCTTTTACAAAATACTGAACTATCTCTTTAAGCTCCCATGAGAAAATGGATGTGGTTCATTCTGAAAATGCTACACATATTTTCTTTGATGCCCTATAAAAAAAAAAGTTTTATAGAATCCTTAGACCAACAAGAATCCCAACCATGTTTTTGCGGTCACAGTGAGTTCATTGGAGCATGAACCTCAGGCCCTCTTTATTGTCTTTGTGCCATTAATATGTTGCCACATTTCTTCCACAAACCCACTAATGGCACAGTCCAGAAAGAGGCTAGTCTTCACAACGGCCACAACAAGGCCTCTTTGGGGTTTTTTGAAGGGGGGATAGAAAACTCGTGCTCTACTCTGAAACTCCCTCGTGTTCGTCAGTGCACTTCGAGACGTGTACGCAGCAGGTGAACTCATAACCGAGGCTTGTGACATCAGAGAGGGCTTTTGCCGTCAGTTTTTGTGTGCGTACGTGCTGTTTTGACTCTGCTTTAGTTCAAGAGGCCAGAGAAGAAGAGGCCTCACATCTGGAGGGCTGGCCGGCCGCCCGTCGCCGTGATGGGCTCCAGCCGTGGCACTCGGCAAGCGCTGTTGAGGAGAAGAGGGGGCCTCAGCTGGTAATGCATCACACTGCTGAGGACTCGATAGAAAGCATTGGGAATACTAGAGTTTACGGGGATAGTGACCCTGCGGAAAGGATTTAAATAAAAAACTATGAAATTTGACACTCCCTGACCATGAAGGAACGGTATTATTGTTTGTTAGAAGCATTTGGTTTAGATACAATAATAAGATTAAATGTATTAAACAATTACTGTGATTATGCCCTGCTGGTTCACTGATAAGCTTTTCACTGATTATTATTAAAGTCATGTTTCTTAAAGGTGCAGTGTGCCAAATGTAGTATGTAACAAAGTGAGTCAGTCAAAACTGTCCATTCATCTTGGAAAAATGAAGGCCCACAGAACTGACAGAAAAAAAAACATTCTTTGTTCTTGTTTTTACAACTGGACAATTATGAACTACCAAAACAAATACGTAAACACAATTAAACAGGGATTTATTTTTTTATTTTTTATTTTTTTTGACTTTTGCATTTTTTTTATTTGAGTTTATTCTCCTAAAGCTTATGGTAACAGGAGTTTGAGAGATGTCATCTCTGCTTTAGGGAGTATGGCCAATCACAGCTCCCATTGGTCTACACTTGGACAATAATGAATGACCAAAAAATTAAACTTGGAAATGTCTAAATACACAACCAAAAAGTTAAAAGAATAGAGAAAACGACAGTAAATTTAACACGGATAAATGTTGACAATGCTTTGAAGCAGTGTTTAACAAGTTGGAAATAATTATTGGGTCGCTACTACTCTAACGTTTTTCTTTATAAATAAAAAAAGCAGAAAAGTTTACTACGCTGCTGTTGGGGGAGAGTGGTGAGGCTAAGACCAAGACAACCAAAAGAAAATAGTGGAGCTTTAATTATTAGAAAAATAACACACAAGCCTACTTTAAGAACAGTGTCCGGACACATCATCTAAATGCTTCCATTAAACACAACCCATTAAATGGACAGAGTTCTTTTAAATACAATGAGTGGAAAGGATAGTGTACTGACTGTAAAAGCCAGGGAGAAAAGCTTTAAGTGCAACAACTGCATGACCCCGCAAAGCTACCGTAGATGCTGACAAGTTGTAGAATAAAGGGTAGCGAGCTAACACATAAACACTGCCCAAAGAAAGTCTCTTTCCAACTCATTGCTGTATCTCTATGAGAATGTAAATTCTAACATGCAGTTTTTTTGCTTGAATGTTTGCAGTTATCTCAATTTAAGTGCTGCAAAGACAAAAGAACACTGTGCTCCTTTATCTGGCACTACACCTGAGAGGGGAGGGAGGGAAAAGTATTCCCAAGGAGGCAGAAAACGCTGGCATGAGCAGTAAAGCAGAGAAAAAGAGTTCATATCAAGTCAGCACATGCTTGAAGACACGCTGTTTAAAAATGAGTGTAAAAATCAAAGTTCAGAAGCAACCATAGAAAATAAACTCCTCTCCCAGGCCTTGTAGACTAACTCTGTATCACTTGGAGTCAGCCTTTTGTTTGTTGAGTATTGAGTGGAAAGGTCTATATCTCCTGTCAAGTCTTCCATGAGTTGGTTCTCGGCTCCGAGCAGGACACAGGCGAACGCACACGTGCACAAAGACTCGTAAACAGAGACTTGTACGCACCTCGCCGCTGCCAAGACACATAATCATACCTACAGCATGTGCAGCCATGACAAATAGAGTTAAGCTTGGCAAAGGAGCAGCTTATTGAGACGTTCTGACAATATTGATTTTGTTTGTAAACTTTTGAGGTGAACTCATGATTAAACTAAGTTAACAGCATGTCCCTATAGGGCTACCATAGCAAAGAACTGCAAAAGCCATTTAGTATATATAAAGAAGTTCAAATAATGTAAGTTGTATCATCATAGCAATATTTAACAAAGATATGCAAGATGTGAGATTGGCCTGGGGCAGTAGACCTTATAGTCGACTGAAGTGTTACCAATAATGCGTACAGTTGGAAGTCTGACTACATCCCTTAATCCTACATAGTAAACCAGACTAAAACATAACTTAATTAGGTCTAAACCAGGACTTAACATAATAAAGGCCTCTATACGGAGTTCACACCAATTCTGACTTGCCCGCTATGTGCCGCGACAATTTATGATCAACATGGACAATGCTCCATCTTCAAGGATTTCTCAAAGTAGGTATTTTATATTATCAAGCAAACATTTATTAATTAAAACATTTCTAGCATCTAACCCTTGTTGGTCTGGAAAAGGCTTGTTTAAAACTAGTTTAGTGCCACTTATGCATTTAATTGTACCGTTGAAACACTAGCAAATATGTCAATCTAAACAAAACTTTTCAAACATGAATTTTAGTTTTAGATCTTGCTTATACAAACAGAGACAAAGATCAAGAGGTCATACTGCTGCAGGTGAAGTCATAACATTGTATTGCATTGTATTTTACTTCTATGGCAGAATAATATGTCATGACTCACTGTATTTACAGAAATAGTCTCAGGATATCTAGTAATGGGTGATTACGACCCACTGTGGCAGTTCTGCAAATGCCGTTAGACCACATCAGGTTTTAATAGCTTCAGACGAAGATCTAGAGCAGGTCAAATCTGAACATCGTGTGCCGCTGCAGCCTTTGACACAGACGTGGAGTTAGAGCCGTGTTTTCAACACACAAACTCACTGCTGTTATGTAACTGTAGTTCACTGATAGAGGCAGAGGGGCTGCGCTGGTCCAGCCTTTATGTAAGTCTCATAACACAAGCAGAGGACAGACCGGGACCACTAATTAACAACATTCTGACATCTCTGCACGCCAAGTAACACAATGACATTTACATGCTCCAACCGTGTTTTATGAAACATCTCTATCCATAAGACACTTAAAACTACCACCAGTTTGAGTTATTAGGTTATTCATTGATCTAAATTTGCATTAACTATAATGTTTTTTAGGATTGTGTGTGTGAAGCCTACATGCTGACAGTGTGTTTCTATGGGTTCACTTTGGGTTTGTCCAAAGATATCTATGTGTGCGAGTAAATGAGTAGGCATGCAAGTATGTATGTATGTAGAAAACAGACTAGCCACAAATTTATTGTTTCAGTCCCCCCCACTTTCTTGCTTTTCTTTAAGAAAAAGAAAACTGAACCATTCAGTCACCACAAAATACTAATACCGTTCATCAAACGTGAAGTTTAGAGCTTACCTTTTGAGCTGATTTTAGTGTCAGACCTTTGCAATCCCACAATTATCTCTGCCCCATTAAACATCTCCTGAATCCTTTAGAGGTGTTTGTCTTTATTGTGTAAGCAGATATGTCCAACTAAAGAACAGCCACTTCATAACAACCCAATCCATCTGGGCCCAGTCTGTGACATATATTGAATTCTGCATAAGCCCCAGTGCTGCTTTGTGGATTAACACGAGGCATTTTATTTCACATATATAAGCCCCTGAAAATATAATAAAACACTTGAGGCTGAGTGAGTGAACGACTGCAGATGTATGCTGTAAGGCTCTTCAGATACTCGTCCAGGTTTGGCTGTTCACCGCAGGGGGCTTTGATCGGGTAAGGACAAAAACACCTCATAACTCTTACACCATAAATAACTTCTGATAATAAATACTACATTCTGGCTCATAATGCTGCAGCAAAAACGTCCAAAAGCTTTGTTACTTGCAGCTGGGATTTGCTTATGAAGTTGTGCACTTAACAATGAGGAGAGAAACTGTTAAAAGTCCCTCTATAGCTGCTCCACGTGCCTCATATTAAAGCCCTGTTTTAGTTTTTGAGGTGTTGTGGTGAAATAGAGCACTCCTGGAGTTGTTTTAATAAAGTGTTGCTGGCTCATGGGTCCATAAAAACAGGTTTGAAGCCGTTATTCTGTAGTTTGAATGATCAGGATTGGACTCTCTGCATTCAATTGTAGCACATACTTGGGCCACACTAACATTGCCAATGCAGTGTGTGTGTTTTTCTGACCAAACACATAACTGTAAGGTTTTAACAAAGGCATCTGGACGTTCATCCCTTCTCCAGGGGCCTATAGGGAATATAAACTCAGCTCTCAGAATTAAGTCCTCTGGATGAGGGACCAAGCACCTTCACCTTCAAACCTACATCCAGAAGCCTTTGTTGAAACCTTTTCTTGAATGTGTCGTGGATGACTGAGAACCTCCACAGACTGCCTGTGGTTTATAACTCTCAGGTTGTACAAACTGCTTTGAGGTGGGGCAAAGTACACCCTGAACAATCAACGCACAGGCCCGTAAAGATATTAAGACAGAATTAGGTGTGTATTTTAAGAGCATTTCTGTTTATTATTGAACATTATATCTTTACAGGACAATTGTGGATCGACAACCATACTGTTAGCCTTTCTCCCTTGGCCAATGCTCAACAGACCAACCCTCTTCTACAGTTTCGGCAGGTCTGGTGCACCCCCCAATAAACAAAACAAACAAAACATAAGCTGACTAACCTGAGATACACTGTGTGTGTTTTTACAGTAGTTAGCTGCATTTATATAAAGCACTTTTAAAATATTGGCACTGACAGCGCTTTGAGTAGTGGCTATAGCTTTAGTAGTAACAGTAGCAGCTGTCAAGTCATACCCATAAACCCAACATCAAACGTGTGGCCCATTATGTGCAGAACAAAGTTGATAAAGCCTCGAGAAAGAAAAAGAGGAGCTACACATACAGTAAGACAGCTAAAAGAACCAGAAATACAGCCGGCTATGACTTCCATTTATAGCAACATTGCATCCAACGAGGAAGTAATAAAGTAGGTTATAACTATGATAAACTTGAACTGTTCTGTTGCTGTGTGCCTATAGCATCTGAGAAAGAAAAAAAAACATAACTGGAACTAAAGCTGAGTTGGACCAAGTATAACCTCCAAACAAACAACAGGCCTTTCTCCTGAAAATACATTCAGTAGATATTATAAAGTGCACTCCTTAAAACTGTGTAGGCTTTGAATGTTGTCCAACTAGGAGTCAAATATCTCCCGGGGTGGTACTTACTGTGAAAACTTCTGGAACTTTATGACATATGACTCTCAATATCTGTCAAAAGAGACCCTTTACTGAATCTGCCTCTGGAGGTAATTGACAACCATGAAAACAATTAGGTCCATAAACGTGACGCAGTGTTGAATCTCAGCGAGTCATTTCTTATTGAAGTCACAAATGTAAGTTCTGATTTAGACTTTTCAAATGCATTGTTGTAGGTTAAAAAGCCCCAGGTGTTTGTCTGAAGACACAATTCCAGACAGACTTTTTAAATCCCTCCATCACTCTGCTCTCCTGAAGCCCATTTCTCCTTATTTTTATTGAAACCACACAAATTTGCAGTGCTGACAGTGAGAAGACAGCGCCGGCAGTTGCGTAGGGAATGACGTTGTGGTCTCCACAACCTTGGCGGCTTCTAAACTATTGTAACGCCTCTGTAGTGCATTGCCTGCAGCTGATCAAAATGAAGTGCTTTCCCCCCAAACCAACGTGCCAGCGAGTAAACTCAGATACAACTCCCGGACCAGAAGGCAGACAGCTTCAAAGACAGGCTTTTGAAGTTGACCCTGACAAGTCCAGGAACTCCTAGGCTCTAAAGAGGAGCAGCATATAGTCACTGCATATAAATCTGAACCTTTTAAATAAATAAGCTGTTTGACCTGAGAATCACTCCTATCTTCGGATTCAAACAAATATGACTTAAGTAGGTCAGCAGAGACATAATCCTGTTTGATTTTTAAGTACATCTTACAAAGAGACATTGAAATCATCAGAGATAGTGAATGTTGGGCATTGTTTGATGATTTCACAAGCCACACTTAGACGATATAAGGTTGCAGTTCCTCAAGCTAAATCCAAAACAATGATACATTCCTTGGATGATAACAGCTCTTTTATGGAACAGAGCTGTTGGTAACCTGTCCAGCTCATGTTTTAGCAACGATACAATGGGATATTGTTGGTTTCATCGTCCTTCTGCCTCAGGAAACATGTTTAATGAGAGGTTAGACGGCGTCACCAAAACACAGCGTGTTGGTAGGCAGCAGTAGTCATTAGCGTTGACACGCCGCAGGGCTCTTCAAGTGACTGATGTTAACCCTAAACAGTGTAATCACAGCTCGTACATCAACAGGTAATGCAGATACAATAGTCAGCATTTAACGCCATAATAAAAACGTGAGCTTAATTATACATAAATGAAGTCAGCAGAGTTCTGACCTGACTGTTTCTGGAGACTAAGCCAAGACATTATTTGACAATTCAGCATTTTGTGGGTTTAGTACAAGGTTCTTTTTTTATTCTATCCATGTTTATCCACTTATTCAAGGTATAAGGTATTAGTTGCTGACCTTCCCCCTCCCTAGACACTTCTACCAGCTCATCTGAGGGAAATATTGAGTGACTGTATTTTAATACATGACAATGGAAATCACATTTAATACATTTTAGGTTGTTTTACAACTGTAGACTACTCTTTAAATTCATGATTTCCAGGGAATTAAAAAACATTGATCTTAACCTAAGCTAAAGGTCCACTTCTTCCCAGAAATGGATTTGCATAGATCACTGGGCAAATTCTACAGCTTCTTTTGACAACAAAGTGTTAATGTTCAAGCCCCTAATCCTTTCCCCAGGTCTTGAAGCTGAAAAACCACTCTCTATACTTCCACGTTTTACCCTGATGTGGAAACCCTGATATGTGTTCACAAAAGACTGACATAACCGTGTTTTAATTCATGACAGACAGCCTGTAGCATGAGACAGCTGATGTGCTCTCTAATGTTTCTTCAGGTGGCTTAAATCACCTCATAACCAGATATTCTTGAATTAATAAAGAACATTTTAACCCGAGATGTGGCCGCTCTGATGTCACCTGTTGACTTTCCACAATTTCCAGCTTTAAAGCATTGACTTAAGCTTTTGGCTGCTGTTTGTTTTTCTTTTTCTGAAGTGACAAAAACAGGACAAAGGGTTGGATCTGAGGCAACGTGACAAAAACACTGTAGGAACAAAACTAGCAGGATGTGTTCTCAAAACCTCATATTACATAAACTGTGCTACATGTAGAATTTATTGCATTTACATAAGGTTCTGACATCCTTCCAGTCGACCCCAGTACAGTGACGTGTGCTGGTGCAGCAGTGCGTGCATGCATGGCCCTCTGCAGATGTTAGATCAGCACATCCCATCTGCTCTGTTGGTTTTAGATCTGTTATCTTCATGAAAAGCTCCCCTCACACACGTTTAGTGTTCCTATGGAAGCCCACACCCAGAGGTGAATGAGAAACTTTAACCTGAGGAAAGATTTGACCTGAGGAAGATCCAACAAGTATGTCAGTTGTACGCGTTTTTTTCCATTATTGCTTAAAGCAGCCATGTTGTTGATCCTAGAAAAGTTACTTTAAATTATTACCTTGTCTTTAATTGGATTTAACATCTGGGACTAACCACAGTTTAGTCCAATCAGAGCAACGGTAACGGTAAAACAGACGCTACACTGTTTGAGAGCAAGGCATTTTATTGGAGCAGTACAAGAAGGATGTTTGTGAGTATACTGTATATTGTCCCATTTGGGGAAATTTTTCTCAGGCACATGGAGCTGCATCACGTCTTAACAATCAACTCGACATGAAGGTAAAAACATGTTGAGACATAAAATACATAGATTAAGAGACATGTTTTAAAACCAGATGACAATAAATATATCTAAAAAGACAATCTCACAAGAATCCAGCTGCAGACCAAGTTAACCCTTTTGCATCACCGTTACATAAACTCTGATGATGAAAGAGAGTATGGCAGACAAAGAGGGACATCTCATTCAAACAGAGGTTTCCATCGGGTCACCAAACTGAACTGACAGCAGTGATGGATGGGCTCATATGTTCTTGATGGATAAAGAGATATGGCTATGCACATCACGGCGCACACATCCAAAGTCTGATGGGAAAGTTCTCACTGTGCTTAAAACACCACACGTAACCAGGCCTCTTTACCTTTTTTAAGACGTTTTTGCCCGTCTCTTTTAGCCGCTTTTATCGCGGAGGTCACCTCATATTTAATAATAATAATGACCTGAGGTACTGCGTGTACTTTAATAGAAGAACACGAGCTATATTAGTTACACCTCAGACATTGTTACCTATATTCTACAAGCATCAGCTTTTTTCACTTTATAAATATTAAATGGTCTTGTAAAATGAGAGTGGTTAGTTTATGTCTTTGGTTGTAGGATATTCCCGTGTTTCTTACATCGAGTTTTGTGTTAAAAGGTACAGTGCCGTCCTGAGGGATGTGAAGCGGCTGCAGAAAAGAAAGCATGTTTGCATTTATATATTTGTCACACAATCATATACAGTGATGCTATCAATGAGCCAGAGGCTGGGTGGGCTGTGTAAACCTGTTATTTGTGAGTTATCTGTGCACCAAAAAAGGAAGACTTGTTGATTTTTTAAAGCAGCCCAAAGATATAAGCCCTCACTGCATTGCCATCTTTATGTTTGTATATTCTTTTCTTAAATGTACACAGACCATTTTAGTTTGTTTGAAAAGGTGGACGCTTTACTCAGAAAGCAACCAACCATCTTCAAATCTCTGATATATACTGGTTTAACAGCTGTTTACCTTACAGATTGCTGAATATTTTCTGCAAGGACCAGCTTTTAGTGTTCAATCCATCTCCCAAACTCTAAAATTACTCATAGAGAGGCCCTTTCACAGAATGCAACATAACCCCATATTACCTGGCACTATTTTTTCTCCAAGCACCCGATATGAGACAAATAGCAGGTCTAGAATCTTAATATGGCAGTAGGATCTTAGAAAGCCCTTAAACACAACATTGAGTCCACATTTGCTCCTTATACTCCCTGATTTATTGGCTGTGTATGTCCCAAGGTGAGGTTAATGTAGTCCCGGAGCGACGGCCAGAGAGCGTGTCTATATATGGACACAGACGGCTCCGGGAACAGCCAGGGCCGCGCTGGCAGGTTAATTGCACGTTATGTTGAGAGTTGAAAGTGCTTCTTTAGTGGTTTCCTTCCCCGAAATGCTATTCATCCCAAAACCTGTGAGATATTTTTACAAGTTTAAACAATAATAGTGGTGTTGTGCTTTAGTAAACCACCGCGGGTCTAATTAGGGCTAATCCCGAGTCCAGGAAGTAGGCAGCGTGCCGTGTGCCGGAGCGGAGCAGAGCTAAGCTGGCAGCCATTGTTTTTTCAGCTTTAAGACATTGGAGTATATAATATGATTTATGGTCTTCTGGCCTTCAGCCTTGACACACATACGCACATGCACACGCATTAACACATTATAAATATACAGTATAACCTGTGTCCTCTCTCAACAACACAGACATCTACTCATAGTTAAGTTCAGAATTAATAACTGGTTAAGTATGTTTTAATTTCAGATTTAGGCCTTGCATTAGTCGAGGTTTAGACTCACGAGGCGGGGAACAAAGTCTGCTTTGAGGCCATACAGTTTGTGGCTCGGATCTGAAAGAGTTAGATGTGTTTTAAATAAATCCAGTTCTTTTTGTTATCTTTCTGAGCACACAACATTGGCCAATCAGCAGAGGTCTGTGGAGTTAAAGCGGCCTTTAAACACTGCAACACTGTTAAACGTCATCATGTATAACAAAATCCTTTAAATGATTGAATTTTCTATATTTGACAGTTTATCACTGGTTTACTCCTGATTTAGATCCAGTTTTTTAGGGCAAGGGTAATTTTTCTGTTTCATTTTCTTCTCTCCGTGCTCATGACAAACAAACTTGCATACGTTCACTACACAACTCAATACAACCACCTTTTGACCTTGTTTCTTTACCCATGTGTCCATTTTGGAAAAGAGAACTCACTCTGCGCTCAGACGCAGAACACTCTGAGCTTAAATCCTGACAACTGGCAGTAAGCATGCTTTATGCAGCATGCACAGCTATAAACCTGCTGCATAAAACTGCCTCCTATTAACAGTTACGCTTTTTCATTTGTTTCATTTTCATTTGTTTCATCAGACCTACTGCCAATTTTTAGAAGACACTTCTTCAACCAGTGGTTCAGGAAAAAGTCTGCATCTTTCAAGAAGACTTTGATTTTAATGTAAGACAACGCTCCATCACATGCATTAAAGTTCTCCACTGCGTGGCCAGTAAAGGGCTTAAAGATGAAAAACTAATGACATGGCCCCTTCTTCACCTGAACTTAAACCCTATTGAGAACCTCTCTGAACAGTGTCTGGGAGGCTGTGGTTGCAGCTGCACAAAAAGTTGATTCTGACCAGATCAAGAAACCGACTGACTCTGTGAATGAAAGGCTTGTGACTGTTATCAAAAAGAAGGGTGGCTATATTGGGCTCTGAGTTTTTTTATTTATTTATTTTAAAAATGTTTATTTGTAAATTTTTTCATTCATTCATTCATATTCTACCGCTTTGTCCCGTTAAGGGTCGCAGGTGACTGGAGCCTATCCCAGCAGCTTTGGGCCTGAGGCGGGGTACACCCTGGACAGTGGCCAGTTAGTCGCAGGGCTAACATATAGAGACAAACAGTGACATACAACCATTCACTCTCACATTCATTCACTAGGGACACTTTAGAGTTGCCGATTAACCTGTACATACATGTCTTTGGACGGTGGGAGGAAGCCACACGTGGAGGACATGCAGACTCCTCACAGAAAGACCGGAGTCGGCCGAGAATGTTTGAGTCGGCTGGGTTTTGAACTCACGACCTTCTTGCTGTGAGGCTAACCACTCTGCCACATGCACCCTAAATATTTTTTTTGTAAATTTTGAGTTTGTTTATTATTCTCGCTTTAAAAGGTGAAAATAAACAAGTGAGATGGGAAAACCTTTGTTTTTCATTTATTTGCATAATTATTCATTCATTCATTCTGCACACTAATAGTGGCTATTAATGGTGTACATATTTGTGTACACACGCATATTCTTTTTAAAAAGCCAAAACTTCACTTTTACTACGGAAATGTTCAGATTTGAGGGGTTGTTAACATTTTGGACTGACCAAGAGCACTGTAGTTGTACATAACAAAATTAATCCTCAAAACTTGCCTAATAATTGTGCACACAGTGTACATATATGTGTTTGGACGGTGGGAGGAAGTGGCTTTGTTGTTGTTTTAGTTTTAGGTTTAGCCTTTATTTAGCTCTGATTTAGCCCGTGTTATACCCAGGTTTAGTCCTAATTTAGTCGCTAACTGGTTTTCCATGTTCTTTTGTGACTATGATGTGATTGTGATTGTAAGAAAATGAGAAGTAAAAAGTCACCTTTTTGTTTAATTCAGTTGAATTTGCTCAATATTTTCAGCGACTAAATCTTCTGTATCATCAATAGTGTAATGGTACTTTAACTACAGATGTTGTCTACTCACCTCTAAATTTCCACCTCATGACGCCTGTGGCTCTGTCTTTCACTAAACCATTCATCAGCGTAAAACAAAGCACAATAGAGCTGTGTGTAGCTGTCCTGCCACGCCTCTTCTCCACTTGAGTGCCGTGAAGAAGAGACAGGTATAACACACATGCTCCCTGACACAAATGCACACTTAAGGCATTTCCTCGGGCCTTAAGCTGCGAGGTGACGAGCTGTCAGACGCACCACTGGTGATCTCAGTCGTGATTACACACAGCAACGCGGGAAACGAGAAAAGCCTCTGTGTGGTCTTATACATGCCCAGCTACAATGAGCATATTGTCTCAGGATTAAGACGTGCGAGGAGACAAAGAGACACTGCTGAAGGATTCCTCCAAGAAGGTTATTGACGCTGTATATAACCTAGAAAACAGTGAATACATAATTATATGATTCAAAATGACTACCGTAATTTCACTGAAGAGTTTAACAACTGCCTCTTGCTCTGTTTTTAAAAATTAACTAAAGCAATTGCAGTAGATGAGTACAAAGTGGTACAAACTGTGTTTAAAGTGCTACAGTGGGTTAGCGCTGACCTCCTGCCACAGTGTATAAGTGACTTAGTAACTGCATATAGTAGATGACTGTGAGTGTTTTGTTGTATGATTCACTAAGTGCACTATTTCACCCAAAAATAGATATCCGGATTTATAAATGTGCAAGGTATTGTGCAGGAGAAATGTGGACATAGACATAGAAGTTTTTTATTTAAATGAGTCGGGCAGTTTGATTTACTAAGGTTTGGGCCAAAACTTGCCAAATGAGCTACATAAACGATAGAATGACTTGAGCCACATAAAGCCGACTTTGTGTACTGTACATTAGTTTTCTGCTGCATGTGTGGCTTGTGTCATCTGTAAACATCCTGACAAGTGTCCTGTCTCAGAAATAAGGTTCACACCGTTCCACAGCTGACCTCAGGGTCAAAAGCAACCCCCCTTTATCTGTTTATCTGCCCCAAACCCTACCACACAACTGCAGATTACCACAGCATCATAAATCTGACCTTTAGTGTCAGTCCTGGGAAAAAATGACAACTGCCCAAGCTCGGATGGGATTTAGACACGACCTGTGAAGAATAAGTGGTAGAAGATAAAGTATCTATCTAAATACAGCTTGACTCGTTGTATTCACACTTGGTGCAAAATTTACTACAATAATTCACTATTGTGTTTTACATTGGGCCAAGTTATCCGTGTAACTTTACAGCTGTGAACCTGACTTAGCTAAAGCCAGGCGCAAATAGTTAAGATGTGCTTTTTTTGGTAAAGTTGGGGTCTTGTCACCCCATTTGTCTCAGAACAGAAGTGTCACATGACAACATGGAACCTATGAGTCAACATTGCCGACATGTGATTGCAACAATATTTGCAGATGTGAGTGGCCACTGAACGATAAAGAGTCTAAATCACAAGCTGCTGAGCAAGTCTGACACATCTGGCCCCACAACTGCAGACCAGTCGTACGAACAAGACTCAGCCCAAACAGTGGGAAAAATAGAACAGTTAAGTATATATCTGGAGAATGAAAAACACTAACACATGCACTTGTAATGGAATCCAGCTAATCCAGTGCGTGCCATATGACAGGACTCTCCAAATAGTAACATACCGTTAAAAAAAGAAGGTATGGGATAAAAAAAAGTGCTTTATGTTCACATTATGTTGAAAACTTTAGACATAAAAAATGACAATGTCAAATATTGCAGGCGATAAATGCAGAACATAGCTTGTGGTAA
This sequence comes from Neodontobutis hainanensis, assembly GCA_024349245.1. Taxonomy (NCBI): domain Eukaryota; kingdom Metazoa; phylum Chordata; class Actinopteri; order Gobiiformes; family Odontobutidae; genus Neodontobutis; species Neodontobutis hainanensis. Next base: position 505,684 of record JALDNG010000059.1, read on the forward strand.
TTTGCAAAAGAATCCATTTGAATTCAAACCAAAGTTTTCTAAAAAAGATAATAATCAACACTAACATTTACTGCAAAACAAAACAACCACTTTCATTAGAGTCAAACAAAACGCTCTTTGAAATCCATTTCAATTTGCGTCACTGCGTAAACTTCCACAAAGAAAAGTCAAACTGGGTTAAACACTGGGCTTATGAACTTTTATTGTAATGCAAGAACATTGTGTGACAGGAGCGGCTTGTAATTATGATACTAAGAGATTCATTCGGCAAGCGGGTAATTCATCTTGCACCGCTCAAAGCCAGAACTGTGCAAACAAATCCTATTAAACAAGACGAGATGGTGTTTTAGATTTGGTTACCATAGTTATAGACAGGATATCCCCCAAAACCATGATTACAAAGTGTTCGTCTTTCAGTAAAAAATAATCAGATGCCTTTAATACCACATTCTCACAAGTCGCATCAATGCAAACTGACACTATACACTGTGTTTTTCAGCTTTGTTTGATGGATTAGGTTTGACTTTATGACTTGCATTTGAGTTTTTTAAAGTGTACAAACAGACTGATGAGGTGGCATATAAAAAGACACTCTCGGTTTGGTCAAAACAGAAGAAAAGCTTGTATTAATTAGTACAACTTTACAAACATCTAAAATGTTGGCATCTAACATAAAGGAAACACAAAGTAAAGATGTAAATAGCAATTTTATGGAAGAGTACCGGGATGTTTGCTGCATGACTAGTGCACCCTTCAGATCTTACCTTTCTGCTCATCTTCTGTAAAAGGTGCCAACATGACACATACAAAACTACTTTTAATGACCGTTAACTTCTTCTACGTTTATCTTAATGAGTCAAAGAGTCAGTTGCACTGTGTATGAGCCACTGATTCTGACTGTTAGCATGCTTGTGTAGTTTTACTGTTTACTGTGTTTTTGTCTGATGTAAAACTTTGTTAATAATTTTATATTATGTGACACAGACACTGCTGGATCAATGACATCCTTTGTTAATAATTACAGACATTATTATACGTATTATACTTTCACATAGACCTGAATAGACTCTGATGCATAGGACACCTCCAAATGTGTCCTCATGTCAAATTCCTCAGGACAGACTAATTCCCATGCCTCACGTTGTGCCACTAACTTTTGAATTTTATAAAAAGCTGTGTTTGTCCTAAGACTGGGACTTGCAAAGCGAGAATTTCTTGCACACTGAAAAAAATAACACATTTGCAGCTAAAGCCATCTTTATGAACCGTCTTCATCTTATTGGTGACAGTAATGAGTATTTAGTCAATTATTTTCAAGTCTAGGCTACGACCAGATGGTAGCTGTTCTAGTGCTGCATTTTAGTAAAGTAAAAAAATCTTTTTCCAGATTTTGAATTTGTTGCACTGGGGGACAACTGTATTTTAACTGATTCCAGCTGACATTAAAACTGAACCTTATTAAATTTAAATATATTAGTGTGGAGCAAACACTACATTAGTTAGAACACTGCACATTTTGCCTAAAAAGGAAAAAATGTTACCAGCCCTGTCACTTGAGGAATTTGTTCACTGTCAATTTCTAGCTTTAAGGAATACTTCATCAAATTATGTTTTCAAACACTGAATTCAAAATGGCTCCTAAAGTAAAGGTTAAACTCAACATTTGGCAGCAACAGGAGCAGCACTAGTTCCCATTTATTTATATTAGCATGCATTAAACACAAAACAAAGACCTCTTAGATATGTACTTTACGATCCAATCCTTTTTCTAAAATGATAAAAGTAGAATATATGGGCTTAGATACTGGTAAGTCTCCATTTTCTTTGTAGCTAATGCATATTTTGGCAATTTAAAATAAATCTGATAAAGACTAATCTGGGCCTGGTCTAGACACAAACTGAGACGACAGACAACAGGGCCATGGTCAAGAGAAACACGCACTAACCAAGACAGAGACATAAATACAGACACAAAACTAACTAAACAAAGACGTATTTAAAGACAGACTATTGTTCCGCCGACGACAGACGAAGGAGCGCAGCCACAAGTGTCTCCTCAGATTATTTCATCGCGCTGGTCAGCAGTGAGCAATAACCACAGTGTTTCGTCTGAGGGTTAATAAAAAAAGGAAGAGTGTCTGCAGCCCACGGTCAGGCCAGTTCAAACCTGCAGCGCTCATGGCACAAATCAACCTTAAGTAAACTTCGAGTCAGACAGACTGAAGCGAGATGGGATTTCAGGAGAAAGAAGGTGCATTACACGTTTGACTCATCATTTATGCATTTTATGAGCCGATATATTACAATAAAATTAATTCAAGAGGAAAAGTAGAAGGTACTATAGTGCAAACACTGGTTCAGAGCAAACTTTCCTGGCTGTTTTTAGTTTAGCTGCAATGCTCTATAAATAAGCGGGTGAAGTTCATGAAGGGGATGAAAAAAAACTTAATAGCTCTGGGACAAGTTGGACAGACCTGATGTGGGAAATAGAAAAATGCATGACCAAACATGTGCATGTGACCCAACAGGGCAGAACAAAGTGTTATAAAGGGTTTTGAATTTGCACCTCCAAGTTATATCACCATACAAGGAGAAATAATCACAACGGATTTTCTTTGGAGATCACTGACAAACACAAGATGTCCTTACAGCAACACAAGCGTTTCTCTGACTGTGCCAACATGTTCACTGTGTTATGCTAAAATGTGCAAATTATTCAACAATTCTTATCCAGAACAGTTTGGCGCGTCTGGATTTCCGCTACTCGTTTACGATGCAGATGCTGTTGGCGCACTTTAGCGCCACATGTTGAAAGACTGACTTTGTTTTTAGGTCAAGCATCTACACGCCTTGCATCCGTTTGTTGCCATATTCATACTTCTTTCTTGGTAGGAATGTCTTCCACTCATTTTTTATTTTTCTTAACTTTTCATTATCCCAGTAGAGAAAATCATTGTCAGCAGCTGCCACCAGGGGAAGCCCAGGTTCCTACGAACATATAGCGTCTTTGATGTTGATGGGGGGAACTGGAGTACCTGGAGAAAACGCAACCCATGCACACTCCACATAGAAAGACCAGTCCGGGAGTTGAACTCTGGACCTTCTTGCTGTGTCCCGTTTATGCTCCACCAGCGATGTGGTAAAGATTTTTTGTAATTGTTAAAAGGCAAAGCACTTAAGCCTTATGTCAACAGCCACTTATGGAAAATACAACCCGGACTGTCACACATTATTCACATATAGATTATTCATCTCACGTTCATTCACTAATTTACTTCAACACGCATGTCTTTAAACGATGGAGATAAACTAATCTCACGTCCTTCTTACTGTGAATCTTTCTTCCAAAGTTGTCAGCCTGTTGTGAGTTTGTCAGATCCTTTAATCTTTAGAGTTCATCTTTTATTGCTTTGAACACTTCTACTCTGACAATATCCCTTCTTTTAAGAGCACGTACAAAGCCGTATGGAGAAGCGCTCGGGTAAACACCGGGCCTGTTTGAAGTTGTCCAAGTGGAGCTTTGACCTCTGACGCTCGCCTTTTTACCGTCATTCCCATCGGACACATACTCGTGGCCTGGTTACTGTTGCTGTTTGGCCTGTCAGTCCACATACAGACCACCTCAAGCTTCAGACAGACGGAGATATAGTTTACACAGATACGAGAAGAAGGTAAATGGATGGTCTGTGTAAAGACAGAGATGACTGACTGGGTTGATAACTAACTTTTGAGAGACTTCTACTTAATTTACTCGTGTTGAACTCAGAAGTTACCTCACTCACTAAGTCCAGCATGTATCAAGACCATGATAAAGTGGAAGAAATCCCAGAGAACAGCTGTAAAATCTAAATCCAAAGTGTCCAACTACAGCCTTAGACCAAGTCCAAACTCAGAGTTGAGAGAGTTCGGTGAAAGGAGCAGAGTTAAAGGGATATTCAGGGAAATAAATTATAAAATGAATGATGGAATATGGTCGATTGATGTTTTTAATCAAGAATGACGTGGACAATAAACCAGTTGAGTGGTCTCTTGTGAAATTTAGACCCATATGTGTGTGGTCTAAACGACCACATACCTAAGGCCCTGCTGGGAGCCGGTCAGTTACGGCAGCCTGATGAAATCACACTAATCCTCGAAGGCTGTGATAAACCCGTGTCGGTGGCCCTCGCCGCTCGTCCCGGCCTGGACCGTGCACGGCGCAGGGCTCTAAGCTGCTTTCTCAGTGTCAGCTGCCACATGCCGCTCCACAACACAAACTGCACCACATACCTTGAACAAATCACAGTGTACTTTAACGCACTGGAGATGATACTGACC